>BGPR01002230.1:148931-159107 GCA_013235015.1 Araneus ventricosus | reverse complement strand
CCATTATGGATCTTCAATAGTTTTAGACTTTGAAAACCAACGTTGGAACTCAGTAATGTTATCAGAAGTACTAATAAATCAGTGTTTCATGTGCCATTATGGATCTTTAATAGTTTTAGACTTTGAAAACAACGTTGAAACTCAGTAATGTTATCAGAAGTATTAATAAATCTCAATTTTGTTTCTGTTTTCATATATGACTCCCTCAGGTTATAGAAGCTCCCAATATAATCTACGCTTCTTTAAAAATTGAAGGTCTTTTTATGGCGCACATAAACTTAGACCATGTTTGTTTGGCCCATGAGTTCATTTGAGTTCAATACTCTTGGTGTACATCTTTAATTTTGTGTCTTTTTCTCAAACAATAAGACTCCCACATGTTGAAGGAACTCCCCAAATAGATCTACGCTTCTTAATCCATTCTTGGTAGGATTTTTTCCCTTCTTTTTCGAATTTATGACAAAAAAGGGCATTTTTTATTGCCCTATGTTCCATCCTAAATTAGAAAATGCAAAATATTTTTGTCAGTAAGCTGTTTTTGCTTGACCTACTGATGGTCATCCATGTGATATCCCGTTCACTGATCTCATTATATTGCAAGAAATATCGTGAATTCTTCATCTTAAACTTATTTTTTTTCCGAGAAAGAGTTATTTCACACCAGAACGAATATAGTAACAGACTATGAAGTTATGCCTAACATGATGGAGGCTACCGGTTTGTTTACATCGGCAAAAGAGAAATTAATCTCTTTTCTGCGCCACGCACATTAGCGTTGTATATATAGAGATTGATTTTTTTAGATCCACGTAAATTTAGACCATGTTTATTCGGACCACGTATTTGAGTTTGACACCTTTGCTTTACATCTCTAATCGTTCTTTTTTTTGCATACGCTTTACATCTCTAATCGTTCTTTTTTTTTGCATACGCTTTACATCTCTAATAGTTTCTTTGTTTGCATACGCTTTGCAGCTCTAATAGTTTCTTTTTTGCATACGCTTTACATTTATAATCGTTTCTTTTTCTTCATATGCTTTACATCTCTAATCGTTTCTTTTTTTGCATACGCTTTACATCTCTAATCGTTTCTTTTTTGCACACGCTTTACATCTCTAATCGTTTCTTTCTTTGCATACGCTTTACATCTCTAATCGTTTCTTTTTTTGCATATGACAGGTCGGAGAAGCTCAAGAGTAACGACTTAGTGGATCGGCCAGTTCCAGACGAACTCTATCCGAAGAGACCAATCAGACCGTCTCGGGATCCGACATTCAGAAGCAAAACTTGACTTTGATACAACATTCCTGAAATGTTTGATATCGGAAACACGGGAATTTTTTTAAGGAAACTTGGACCGTGTTAGAGCAACTTAAGTACAATAGGTGTCTTAGTATGACGATTCAATACTGCCAAAAAACGTGTCTGTTCGCATCTTTTATTTCTGAAATTGTTTCCGGTGTATATTAGTTGTTGCGTATCGTATTCTAAGAAGGAATGAAGTCTGTTTTTACAACTCCCCACCCGTGGTAAAGAATCAAACAGGTGAGCACCAAGTCTTTCCCATTGGTTAAATTTTCCTCATTGCATTGCCTTTTTCTTAAAAAGCAGTGAATGTAAAGTCAATTTTCAAAGAACTGGTGTCAATGAGAAAAGTGCAATGCGTGTTATGGACGTCAAGACAGTGGCGTAGCGAGGATAAGTTACGCAAGGGGCATAATATAATTTTTGGCCTCTTCCCGCCTCAGCATGTTTAAACGGCGCCCAGTCTTATTAGCACAAAGATATTGTACAACCCAGATAGCAAAGAAAGCTTGTCTAAAAGGTTTTGGAAACCTTGTCGTCGGAAAGGGTAAAGGATTGTCACAAAGGTTTCCATGACAAGGGTTGAACCTTTCGGCAAGGTACGCTAGTCAACAAGAAACAAGGTTTCTTTGAGATTTCCCCAAGTTTGTATTACAAGCTTGTTTCAGGCCTTTCAAAAGGTCGTTATGAGCCCTCCTTCGGCGAACAAAATAGAACCACCTTCCTCCTCCGAAGCTGTACACCTACAGAGGGGTACAACCCCCCTTTTTTATCCCTCTTCTTCTGATGTCATTCTAGAGTTATCTGGATTGCCAATTAATTAGATCAATTAGGAATCTTAATTAATCAAAGCTTAGTTATTAATTTCAATTAATTTTATTAATCTAATTTTTAATTGAACTTACTTGTACGATTACGTTGTCGATTGTGACATAACTACAAATTCCCCCGAGACGGGGATAGAACCCGCGTTCACAGAGTTGGAAGGCAAACGCACTACCACTCTACCGGTCGGGACTACACACGATGGGACAGGTGGTTCATAAAAAGCGTTCCTACCGACAAATTTTGCGGGAATGGTTTTCGCGGACAGCCTACGGAAAGTGAAATGGCAACCTTCTTTGCTATCTGGGAATATTCTTGCAAAGTTGTTCGAAATCGTCGCTTACCAAGTAACACCACCTAGGGATGGGAAAACCTACCGGTTTTATACGAAAACCGGCAACAGAGGGAAGACAATGACATTTTCTAAAGTAATTGGTCTTATTACAAACTCCATTAACATGTCACAAGAATAAACATTTGTCACAATATAATAGTTTTTTTGAAATAAGGGAAAGACTCTGTGCTCACCCGGTATATGTCATGCAATTGATTGAAAAAAGCATGTTAAAGTCAGAGTGCATTCAATACATAAACAGGGTATTCAGGAAGGTCGTTTCCAAACTTAAAGGGTAGGTCGGGGTATAGATACGAGTCATTTTTGCGATAGAACATGGGGTCGGAAACGCAAAGGGGGGGTCCGCAGCAGAGCAGAACGCCGACTCTTACCCCCTTACCCGTGGCCAGACCGGTCACTGAACGGTTTGATGGGCAAGACAGGGAATTTCATTGAAAAAGAAAAACAAAACAAACAAAAAGAAAGAAATATTTTACACTATTGGGGATTTTACATCATAGGCATTTTCACTTTTACACTATTAGTTCGTAATAGTCTTATTTTCTTTAGAAGTTGTTTTACCTTTCTTTTTTGAAGGGGGGGAATGTCCGGTAATTTGGAGCTTGTTGGTTCAGCTCACTGGAAAATTGAAGACTAGGGAGGCCAGAAAAGATCTCTGGAATCCACGAATTTTATGCCTGGAGACGAGGTTATTGGCGACTCTTTTCAGCCATTCTTGTTCGAAGTTTGGCGCTGGCTTCCTCATATGCCAAGACACTGTGAAAATACACTCCGTGGCATAGTGAAGTGCCGTGCCGATTCCACCACAACTGCAATAATCGCTGTCCAGACAGGTGAAACCTTTTGAGGTAGGCAGGGAAAGGTCCATGTTGAGAGAAGATAACATCCTCTCTAATCCAGTTAATGGGACGGAGACTAACTGAGAGCATGATGTTATAGATCTTCCTGCCTGTACCGCCATTCTTCCATGAGGTTTGCCACTCCTCAAGCATCCTCTTACGGAGGAGGCCTTTTATGTGAGGTTTAGGAAGCTTAGTAAGCGAATGGGGTTGCCCATGTTGCGTTGCGTCTTTTGTCAGTTGGTCTGCTCTCTCATTGCCTATATTTCCTGCATGCGCTTTAACCCGCGAGACTTTTATTCTTGGATTTGTTAGGAGGATTTTAAAAATTTGTTTTGCTGTTTGGTTTGTGTTCTTTGAATTGGAATATGCCATGATACTTGCTCTATTGTCTACGTGTATTTTAAAAGTATTGTGATTTGGCAGATGAAATGCGTATATTACTGCTTCATGAAGTGCAGTGAGTTCAGCTTGAAATACGGTGTTGTTGTCGTTGAGTTTGTTTGACAGACCACTGAGTCCAGCTGTCATTAAGAACGAAAGGCAGCTCCAACTCCGTTTGGTTTTTTTCGACATCTGTGAAAATATTTATATGTCCTTCTGGGCTATATTTGCTTGTCCGTCTTCTAAGAGATTTGGTTCGGTTTGAGATGGGGTCCGCAACAGGAGGTCCTTTGTCAGTGAATTAAATAACAGAAAAAGATATACTGAATAAAATGTGCAATACAGATTTAATGGAATACAAGTTTACAATAGCACAATATCCCAGTTGCATGAATAACAACATGCGAGGCATGTATCGAACGGCATCACTCGAATATCTTACTTTACTACTCCAAGGTTACTTGTTGAACTGCGTCCGACTGTATTATCTGTTATCTGTCATGCGCATGGTTTTGTAATTTTTATTCATGCTTAATGGGTTCGTTGTGCTCTGTATATTTTGTATATCTACACCAATCTCTGTGTTGTGCATTTCATCGCATCACTTCTTTATTTAGATGTAAACAAAGAACCTTCTCTGCTGGCGGCGCTCTTTCAAGTGTCAGCTACGTTAGGCGAAGATGGCGTGGTTACCGCTGCCATATAATGAAAATGCGCGTTGTCCTGCCCATATTAGATGCGCGCGTTGATTTTCTGCTGTAAAGCGAAAATTCGCATTACGGTACCCTGCAAATTCATCGTTTGGTATATCAGCACAGGTGCGCGTTGATACCTCAGCCGGAAATGCGCGTTGATACCATACGGCGAAGTGCGCGTTGATGGTTAATCATGCAATGAAGATGCGCGTTACGTGCCGCTATAGCGAGATGGCGTTGACCTGCTGTACCAGCGAGAGTATAGCGCGTGGGCCACACACGCCCACCGGGTAAAGGCGCGCACGTTCCTCACTGCGGTGTGAGTAACCGTTGCTGCCTGACAAAATGCGCGTCGTTCTGCGCCAGCTTTAAAATGGAACCTGAGTCTGCCCGCTGCAATAGTACGCGTTGATACCACCTTTTGCTGACGAAATGCGCGTTGGACCTGCCATACAGCAAAGATGGTACACACGTCGTTACATGCATACAGCAAAATAGCGCATCGAATACTCATTACCCGGCAAAATGCGCATCGACCTACCATTACAGCAAAAATGCATCGACCTACCCTTACAGCAAAAATGCGCATTGTGACTTCCCGAAGCCCTTTTAATAAAATTGCACATCTGATATACCCTTACAGCAAAAATGCGCATTGACCTACCGAAAAAGTTTGTAAACCACCTTTCTGAACACCCTGTATAATAAAAAAAATTGGTTGGTATGGTGAAGAATCGGTTTGCAGCTGAATCCAGTTATAAAACTGAATTAGAATTGACACTAACATATTGACATTCCACAGCAGTATCATTAAAACAGCTTTTTTAACGACATTATTTCGGAATGTCAAGTTTACAGCTGTTATTTATCGTATTTTTATTTGTATTATTATGTTGCGAATGTAGACTGAAATTAATTCCTAATATAAAAACTTATTTTACTATATTGAAATTTATGGACTTTTAGTTAAGCAAAACTGGCAGACTTCAATACACTGGTGTCTAAAAAGGAGAAACAAACGGGAAAGTTCTCACACTCGATGACGAAACAACGTATAAGTACAAATTTGCATACAAGGGAAAGCTAGCCAATAGCAAAAATTTTGCATATCGGTATATAAAAGAACAAAACTTTTGGCATAAAAAACGGCTTGTTATTGGCAGCATGGCTCCAATGCCTTTTCTGTCCGTGGGAGTAAATGCCTAACTATCATAAATGATTTTATTCTTAGCCTGAATCGATGCTGTTGGACGTGCGTTGCCAGAAGAGGTAATCACATTCCGTATTGACAAACCTCCACCATTGAACTTTTCCGATATCACCAGTCCAGTCCAACTATTGTATTACTTACATTATTTAATGAGCAATTTCTTGGTATATTTCTAGACTAGTCTCTTTAATTTTACCCACGCGATCTGTGAAATTTTCACTAATTCTAAAAAATAGTTTTCACATTATCAGTTTTTTTTTCTACTTTGTTTGCTTTTTGGACACCAGAGTATTAAATTGTTAAACACTTTTATTTCCTTTTATGTACATAAATTGCTTGTGCAAGGCTGTTTGTTTTAAATCTAACAATCCTGTCAAATTATGCACAATAACATTGAACTACTCTTACATGAAATATCAGATTTGTTAGCAAATGAAGATGCGATAGTGAGAGATGAAAAGTAAAAGACATTGTTCGCAATTTGTTTTCTCTTTATATGGAACGGTTCATTTCGTGGGGTAGTGTGATCAACCACAAGACGTGCCTAAATGAAAAGGTGACGTCTCCTGCCCAACCGGGGGTACCAGAATAGCCCGTCTAGCAGTATTATTCCAAGTAGTGGAGATCTCTCTGATCAGGAGAAATCTGGTTTAGAGCAGTTAACCCTCCACGTACGGGTTGATTTTGATACATTCCGGTCCTGAAACAAGGGGCATTTTTTTGCTTGTTTTCTCCATCCACATGTAGTAAAATTATTTAATTATATTATTTGGATTAAAATTAAATAATTGTGTCATTGAGAGGAAGAGAAGTGACAAAACGAGCAACCTCATGCCACGGATTCCTATGAAAAAGCCTAGTGAGCAACAAACCAGTTTTTGTCGGCAGGAAGAATGTGCCAGGGACAGGATTGAACCCAGTAGGTGCCTATAGGCAAGAGAAGCTTCGGGGCCCGCTTTCCCCTCCACAGCTTCCAAAACATTTCATTGATTTTAATTTAACCTATATAAACAGGTTTTAAGTAGCAAATATTAAGACAACCTGAAATAACAAAGTACAGGGTTATTCAAAATGATGCACGGTATTTTAACATATTAGAATAAAGCCAATTATAAACAAACACTTACTAGACCAAATTTAAGGGAAAGGACAATTTAAATATTATTCTATGACATTATAAGTCACGTGGACAATGTATGTGTTAATGTATGTCACGTAGTGCAGTTTTCTGATGAATGCAATGATTTTGATCAAGAACATGCCCTGTGCAGGTTGGTCGTTAGTAGGTATGCAGCGAATACTTCCGTCAAAATTCAGTATTCGGCCAAATAAATTCAGAATAATAATTTTATACAAATGTGCTTTTAAATATATTTAAAAAGAATACTGCACAAAATAACATTTACTCAATGTAATGAAATGTAAAGAAGTTTTTTTGATAATAAATTTTAAGTTGCATAGTACTAAAGCGATATAATTTTGTTATAATAATGTTACATATAATTTATTATTGTAAAGTCTGGAATTAAGATGGAAAAAAAATCATTTTTCAACATTTCTAGAAGCAATTTGAATTAAGATTTTTAAAATATTCTGAAAATGCATCAAGGTATGAACAGTTTTTTTCAATATACAAATAATAAAAAAGAATTTTATTAACCTTTAATTGTTTCATTTAAAATTTGAAGAACACTTTAATTACAATCAAAAGTGAAATGTTTTTTAAACCAGTTGGAGTGTTCTCCCCTAAACTTTCTCGTATACTTCCCCAAAAAGGTGCGTTTCCCCTTCCCCCGCGTGGCTAAAAAAATTCGAACCTATTGTTACCCAGAATCCAATGACTATCAGAAAGTTTTTCATTATAGTGATTGAAAAATATCTAGGCAAAGAATGAAATTCAAGAAGATGCGTAACGATTTTCTTCTCTTACCGGCTCAAGGACAAACTGACGTAATTCGCTACTCCGTAATAAAATTCCTCTCCGTTCTTCCGGGACGCATGCGCGTGGAGATAACGGATTCTCTTCAAAAGTAAATTATACGGACCGACAGACAGTCAACCCTTAGACGGATTTGGCCCAAAATTTGATAGAAACCTACAAATTATGTTTAAAGACCACATACCAAATTTCATCCCCGTAGCTCTCACAGTTTTCGAGTTATCGTGTTCACAGACATAATTCCCAAATTGTGTTTTTCGGACTCAGGGAGGTCTAAAACGTGGAGATCCGTCAAAATCCCGAGTTCGAATTTTTTGACGATTACAATACTTTCTCTTTGTATACTTCGTGTACGAGAAAGTAAAAAGTGGGTGTTTGGCAAAACCACTATTCGACACCACTAGTCTAAAAACCACCGACACCTACTGACAAAAATTGGGATGCTGCTTGCTAAGCCTTCCCGGAGAAATTCCTGTAGGGGTGGGGAAAACTTACCAGTTTTAACCGAAAACCGATTTTTTGTCTCAGTTAACCGTTTTTTTTTTTCGGTTATTTTTTTGTCGCGGTTATAACCGGTTATTTATTTTAAATCCAATAACCGGGAAAGAAGATAGGATCGATATGTCTAAAATTTATCAAGTTATGAAGCTTTGAATTTCATCATCTTGGGTCAATCAACGACAACCACTTCCTCGAGGCGTCTGTTGGTTGGCGTATTACTGAAAGAGTCTTTATGAACATGTAAATATTGGCCAATGGATTGATTTCCTGTAAAAACAAAATTAATAAAAAATTTTGTCTACAAACGGCGGCGTTTGTTTCTTATATAAAAAAAAACCCCAAAAAACCGGTTAGTTTGAGTGGTTATAACCGGCAGGTTAAACCGGAGGTGAAAAAAACCTGAATAACCAAAAACCGGTTATTTTTGCATTAACCGCCATCCTTAACCCCTTCAAGGGCCATTTTTTTTCTAGTAATTGTATAATAAAATAACGTTGGAGTTGAGGTTGAAAAGAAATTCCTTTAGCTTGCTGGATGACATTATTTTTTGTTAATTAATTTGATTAATTAGTAATTAATTAAAAAGTCGAGACACTTTGTTACAGTTTGAGATAAGAAATTGGAACGCCCAGGATTTCCTTTCATCGGAAAATTTGTTGAGAACTTTAAAATAGCTTACGTTGTATGTTTAAAAATTGATGAATAAGGTGGGAAGTATTGTACCGAAATTGTCTTGTGGGTGTACGTGAATGCAATCGAATAAGCAGGATTAAAAAAATAAAGCTCTTTATTTTACAAATATTCCAAGCAAAGAAACGTGGCACAAGTATTAACACGGCACTCGTAAAAATTCACAACAGAGACTACCAATAAATCTCAACACAGCGCTCAAAGGTTTCTTGTTAGCTCACCAGCTTGCTTGCTGATCAAAATCAAACTGGCTCTTCTTGGCTTGAGAGCTTGCCTTTATACTTTTCAACAGGAAGTGACTTCATTACGTAGGAAGTGACGTTATCTCTAGAAAGTTCATGAAACCAGTAGAAATAAGTTGATAGTTCTAGGTCCTTCTAGAAAATTCCTTCTGTCGCCACCAAGTTTGTCGCCATGATTAGCATCTCAGGGAAATGACTTTATAGCTTTGTAACAGTATACTTCCCACCGCCTTTGAAAGGGTTAAATCCATGACAAAATGGCACTTGGGTTTCACTCGAAGTAGCACCACCGACTGCTTTATGCCATGCTTTCTTCACAACCACAGAAATCTCGAAATTCTACCACTTGGAATAATGCCGCGAGAACGACAGACCCTCTTTCATTTGGACATGCCATATAAAAATATCATTACCAAATGAGGAAAAAAAAGCAATTTATCTCAACTTGGAGAGGAGGAAGTATTCTAACTACTCACTGCCGCAAGAAATTGTCCTTTCTGCGCAGAACTCCACTTGCTGTCTTCCTGGGGGACGAGAGTTCGTGCTCGATTGGTCTTGGACATTTGTACATATAGTAGAGCGCTTGCATGGAACTTCATTCGTGCTTCCTGCCTTTTGTAAGAGGCTTTCTGTTTGTTGTAAATCGATCAAAAGTTAGAGTTTTGTAAGTATTTATTGCTTGTATAAAATACTTGTTATTGGTAGATTAATGTTTATGAATAAAATATGTTTGCTATCATTGATTTCGATGAATTTGCTTTTTTCACATGGAATTGCAAATAACATGACGTATGAAACACTGATCATTAAAATATGTTAAAATGTAGACCTTCTTTTAATCTATATGTTACCGCTAAAGCTCGAAGGCCGTTAATGTGCACATTACCTAGCTAATCTGCAGATTAACTGATTTGCTCCGTTAAAGTGCGGAATCAAGAGTTTTCTGCATTTTACCTAGGTAATGTACACATTACCTAGCTAATCTGCAGATTAACTGATTTGCTCCGTTAAAGTGCGGAATCAAGAATTTTCCGCATTTTACCTAGGTAATGTGCACATTAACGGCTTCCGTATCGTTAAAGTTCGAAAGTTTGTTTCTCTCATTTCCTTTCCCTACACCTTCGCCCTCTCCCTCCACTTTTAGTTATTGTTTTTTAATTGATTGATTCTATCAACTAATTTGTTGATTGT
>BGPR01002230.1:121063-148921 GCA_013235015.1 Araneus ventricosus | reverse complement strand
TGATTCTATCAACTAATTTGTTGATTGTTTGATTGTATTAACTTGATTCTTTAGATATAGAAAAATAAATAACATTATGTTAATTTAAGCGTACAGAAACGTTGCTGTTGTTCCAGCAAAGATCTTAATTTCACTTCAACGAGTGCCTAGTAAGTAATGTGCAGATTACCTAGGTAATTTGAGAAATGAAACAATTTTCGGCACTTTAACGGATCACTCTAGTTAATCTGCAGATTAGCTAGGTAATGTGCACACTAACCAATTTCTGCATTTTAGCGGTAACATATATAATAATTATCCATGCATGGTGATAACACTCACGCGGTTTGGTTCGACTATGTGCCAAAGAGATTCAGGCGGTCTTCTAAAAATTAGCATACACAGGGGATACTGTTTTGATTCTATGATTATTTAATATCAAATAGGAGTTACGACAGGGTTATTTTTCAGCCGAGTTCAGCAGTTTCTTTTCTTTTTTAATTTTATGTTGATTCATGGAAGCGGAACTCCATTAATATCAGATAGAAGTTATACTAGAATTGATTTATTTTTCCACTTCTTCTATCTTTACTTTCAGTTTTCATTAAAAGAATTCTTTATTTTTGTACTTAATTTTGGAATTGAATATTTATATATTTTGCATTTAATATTTTTTCCTTAACCGTTCTTATACTGAAAAGCTCCCTTAACTTAAAGATTTGCATTCAACAATTCAGAATTTTTTAAAATTTTGTACTGGTAATGCATTTTCTTCTGTTAATGGAGTTGGCATTATTTTTAATCGGGCAAAACGAAAGTAATTGTTAAAAATAAAGTTATTTACAAAACGACAGTTAGTGACAATTGATTCATCATTTCTGTTTTTCAGACTTTTTTTTATTTCTAAAGCACTCTGCCAATGTGCATGAAATTTTCAAATACAACTTTTGTTAATAAATCTGTGACAATCTGATCCGAGATATTGTTGGCAAGCGAAAAGCCCATCTTAGACGGCACAAATCTTCTAGTTAAGTACATTTGACTACGAAAAGCCCATCTTAGACGGCACAAATCTTCTAGTTAAGTATATTTGACTACGAAAAGCCCATCTCAGACGGCACAAATCTTCTAGTTAAGTATATTTGACTACGAAAAGCCCATCTTAGACGGCACAAATCTTCTAGTTAAGTATATTTGACTACGAAAAGCCCATCTCAGACGGCACAAATCTTCTAGTTAAGTATATTTGACTACGAAAAGGCCATCTCAGACGGCACAAATCTTCTAGTTAAGTATATTTGACTACGAAAAGCCCATCTTAGACGGCACAAATCTTCTAGTTAAGTACATTTGACTACGAAAAGCCCATCTTAGACGGCACAAATCTTCTAGTTATGTATATTTGACTATGAAAAGCCCATCTTAGACAGGACAAATCTTCTAGTTAAGTATATTTGACTATGAAAAGCCCATCTTAGACGACACAAATCTTCTACAAGGTGGCTACAGAAACTGTGAAAAAAAATTTCCCTGACTCAACTTACAGCATTTCTCTAATTTATGGCTACTAATTATATTAGTTTCCTGGCTTTCTCCCTACTCAGAATCACTGTACGTGTACAATATACATTATGAAAAACACCTTTACCAGTTATTTAATATGAAAAAATATTTTTGTGAAATTTAATTTTAAAACAATCTAATAAAGCAGTATATTACATTTCTTAAATGTAAAAAATACTGGAAATTTGAACAAAATACTTTGCTTCTAAAACTATATAAGAATTCTATGAAGCATTAAAACTACTCTTTGCAACATAAGTTAAATTATATTAACAGTAAAGGTTATTATGATCTTTGCTCAAAACTTTAAAACAGTGAATAACTAATAATTAGTGCACAATAACTAATTAGTGCTCTTTTCATGAGTACCAGAATGAAATATTGCAGCATAAATATAAAAATAGTATAATTATACATACCTAATAATATATATTTTAGCACAATTATAATATAATTAAATAGTATAATTAAAATTTAATTATACTATTTAATTATAATTTTAATAATTTATAATTAAATAATAATAATTTATAATTAAATAATAATATAATTTTAAATTTATAATTAAATAGTAATAGTATAATTAAAATTTAAACAAGGGAATCTTTCAATCAATCAAATCTTTATTCTTTAACAAATCATAAGAAATTAATTGCTCTAATCAAAAACTTGTGCTTTTATAAATGAATATAAGTTTTTTTTAATTCCATTTATTATTACAAATGATGCTAGAGATAAGATACTAATTTATAGATAATAACTCCAAGTAACTATTAATTCTCCCTGATTTTTAGATATTTTTACGAATTTCCCTGACTTTTCCAGATCAATAAAATTCCCTGATATCCTTGATTTCCAGGTTCTGTCGCCACCCTGTTCTAGTTAAGTATATTTGACTAGAGGATTGTTTTTAATTGGTTTGTGGGCATTTTAACTCTTCAGAAATTCGTTGCAACATCACTTGCTTTTTATGTTAAGAATCAGCCACAGAAAGAAAAAAGAAGAAATCATATGAAAATTACTTTGGTTTATTTGAAATTATTTGATATATTGCACTAGAGGCTACAGGTAAAGGAAAAGGAACTGGTAATAAGAAGAAGTTTCCTATTCAATTAGTACAGAATATAATACTGAAAAGGCACTTGCATTTAATCAGGACTAATGAGAAATAATTAAATAAAAAAACTGAACAAACATCCAGTAATTACACTCGTATAAATACGAAAGATATCTCGGAAATACAAAATGCACACCTTATTAAGTACACTAATAGTTTGTACTAGATATTTGTACAGAATTCAGCAATATATCTCTAGCTAAATAGTTACTTTCACAGTAAACAGTATTTATCTTATAAAAACAATATTGATTACTATCTAAAATTAAATATATAATCATCACTAAAATTTCTTTTTGAAATAGTAGTATTAAGGATTCCATAAAAAAACATCTACACTATTCATTTACAACAATCTATAGTAGCAATTTCTAATATCTGATGTTTGGAATTTCTAACATACACTTTTAATCATTTATATAAGTTACAGTCAATGTGATAAATTGGTTATATATAATAAACGGATCTATAAGCGGTCATTATATATAATGACTGGATTTTTTTAAGCGGTTATTACATATAATGACCAGTTAGTATATACAAAAGCCGATTACTCGCATTCACTATATAATATAAATATGTTATGGTCAATGTGATAAAGTGGTTATTATGCATAATAACCAATTATTCACATTAACCATAACATCATACAATAAATACATATATATACAACAAAATTTTATTCATTGTACTTGTGAAGAATCAGGCGTGATTGCAACTCCGTTTCTAAACTAGAGTGCTGTAAAAATCCGCCATAACTTGGAATAATTGTAGATTGCTAATCTGATGCACAAACAAACATATTTTAACAAAAATGACCGATTTTCACTAATTTACTTCAACAAGACATTTGACTACTCCACTAATTTTGATATAATCGAAAATTGTGACACTATCTTAATGATATATTTGTTCTAAATCAAAATTTGAGACAGATCATAAATCTAAAAATATTCCAGATTTTAGAAGGAAAATTATCCAGAATACTGGATAAATCCAGAAAACCACCACAAAGGAATATTAAATGAGTCATTTTTTTTTGCACAACTCAATCAAATACTTGAAATCGCTTTCTTCAATTTAAAATTTAAATTGAATATTTCACAAACACAAAACTTGAAAGAACAGTTTAAAAATTTACAAAGAACTGATTAAGATGAAGCATGAGCGACAAATTTTTTAAAAATATCAAACGAAAGGAGAGCATTAAGGAATCATTAATACACATGATAATAATTCCACATTATGTACAATATTACATTACAAATAATTTCATATTGGAATTTCGTGAATCGCCACAATTTGAATAAAAAATTTTACCGGATATCTAAGTAAACAAATCTATATACCCTATGCAGTTTTCCAAAAATCACACTTCGTTAAAATTTTACTGCAAATTCTTTTGCGTGAAAAAGGAACAGGAAAACAGATAGAGTAGAACCCCCGGAATCCAAACTACTTGGGGCTGACCTGTGTTCGGTTTCCGGAGAATTCAGATTATCCGGGAAATTTGGTAAAATACTTTTGTTTTTAAAACTCGGAGTGCTCTGCGAGGTGTACGAAAAGTGCATGCAGTGATTTGCACGGTACAGTGGCAGACAAGTTGAGGGTAAACTGAAGAGTCAAATTTAGAAAAAACATTGCAAGTCTATAAAAAATATAAGTTTTTTTCAGGTACTTTGTTTTGGAACAGTGTTATCCAACCTTTTTTGTGCCATGTCCCTACCTAAGCTTTTCTAAATATCTTATGCACTTATGTAACATCCCTATACACAATTTTTAAAATTTAATCCTTCACTGAAGATACTTAAATGATAGGTTTTAGGAAGAAACCACTGGGATATTGTTGAGAATCACAGCAAATAAATTTTTTAAACGTATAATGGAGAACTGAAATTCAAGTAGGATATAATTTTTCGTAATTTCACTTTATTTTTTTGAAAAGTATGTGGGGATTAAAAACTTTTTGTATGCATATTTTTGAAAATTATTCAGCAAGTAGATCCTAAAGAAAAATGTGTCATTCCGATGCGACAATTTATGTATACTTGTTAAATCACAATAGGCTTTAGGAACAGGTAGTAGTAGACACAGGTTGCTTTTAAACTCTGGATGAGTCCATTTCCGATTTGCCTACCTTAACAATCAAATTGTCTTTGGAAACACTGTTTTGGAACTCTAAGTCTAAAAAGATGGGTGATCTTTCAATTGTAATTCTATGCACCATGTGTAAAGTATCAAATAGGCAAAGTAATTGATTTATAGTTTCATGTAGAAGTACATAATACAATAGAACCCCGGGAGTCCGAACTAATTGGAGCTGACCTTTATTCAAATTCCGAGGAAGTAGGATTATCCGAGAAATTCGGAAAAATACTCTTGATATACCAAATGCAGTAGAGAATTGACTCTGGGTGCTCTGTGAAGGTGTATGAAAAGAGCATGCGGCGGTTTGCACGGTACAGTGGCAAACAAGTGGAGGTTAAAGAGAAGATATCCGAGTTTGTTTCGACTCATTAAGGTGATGTCTTCTTTCTTAAAGACCACATCGAATACTTCTTTTAACACATTAGTCACCGTGTGAAGCAAGTGTGTCTCACAGGTAATGCATCTGTTTGGGCCGTGTGTTATTTTTCACATTTAAAAGGTGGATGTTTACTATTTTCCCTCAAAAGTAAACAGCCATTAGGAATTAAGATGAAAAGGCATATTAAAGTGAAAAACTTCTACAAAATTTTAACTTTTCTAAAAAATTTCTACAAAAATATCTATAAAGTTAAAACTATTTGTAAAAAATTTGCATTTCACAAAAAAATTCGTTTTGGTAGTTATAAAAAAGGAAATAGGTTTCCAAAATTTCCGCGTTATTTTAAATAAGGCTTATGATGATGTCAAAAAAGATATCATGATTCAATAATCGGTAAAGTATGCAGGTACATAAGTGGTGTAGCAAAAAGTTTTTTGGAGACCAGGTCACGACATAATTTATTTTTTTTCCCTAGTCATCATCACTGGCTAAACCAGAGGTTCCCAACCTGTGGTACGCATACCCCTGGAGGTACACAAAGAATTATTTGGGAGTATGCGAAATAAAAGTTGGCAATGGTAGACACACGAAAATATAAGGAATTTAAAAAGTTAGCAGAATTTTGCTTCCGCAGGTTAATAACTAATTTATTACTATGCTTTTTGAATGGTTGATTATTACAGAATGTAATTTTTAACTATCCTCATAAGTTAATGCGAAATTATTACAATACTGATTTCATTTGTTTTGGCGTTGAATTAATACTATTGTAAAAATACGATAAAATGTAAAATCAAAAATAAGCCCAACAAATGATTATTAATTCGAGTCATTTGACTCTTAAGCTAACTTAAGCTCATAGCATCATTGATAAAAACCTTTTTTGAAAAGGCGGATGGTTGGAGGTGGTGGAAGGATATGACAGTAGTGGGTACTCGAAAATATAAAGACTAATAAAGGGGTAAGCAAGAAAATAAAAGGTTGGGAACCCCTGGGTAAAATGTAGATGGGGCATGGTATTATCTTTCCATACCTTCTGGGTTTTAAAAGTGATATAAATGCACTGAAGTTTCGTCTTCACCATTACTAAATAAGGCAGCATTTGCTTAAAAGCGGGCCTGCCGAGAGACGGGCAAAATCCCCAGGATTCGCCAGTCTGGGATAAAGCAAAACATCGTTTATTATTTTTCAAGAGTGTTATTTTTATCTATATTTTCACATTTATTTTCTCTAAATATAATGCTCACACTTTCTCAATATATTAATATAAACTCCAAAAGGTGACCAAAAGTTGGATTATTGTTGTAACAATATGGGACATGACCGGCCAACAGGAATAAGGACTTCAGTCCCTGATTAGTCTCGACAGTCATAATTCCCGTGGGGAGGAGTCATGTTGCAACATGGAGTCATGCCAACCTTCCTATTAATTATGCAAACAAAGGCCAAAAGCTATTGTTGTAAGGTCAATGCTCATTGAGTCTTGTTTATTTACTGTTTCTGGGAGGGCCCGAATACCAGTACTTTGCCCGTGGCTATCGGCGGCTCTGCTCAAAACCACCAGAATATAAATGTCCAGCGACTGGATTCTCAGAAAAAAAAAAAATAAGGAAAGTTGAGCAGAGTGTTAAGAAGAACTACAAAGTAAAAGACTGTACATTAAGAAAAAGCTCGGATATTGTTTCAAGAAACTAAGGACGAGGTTAAAAAAAAATAAAAAACACACACCACCAGTACATGAATTCCTATAAATTATTTGAGTGATATAATATGTATATCACTAAAAAAAATTTACAACACACATTTTCCTCTTCCTGAGAAATATTCTATGTTAACAAACCCTAACAGGGTGCCAATCTAAAACAATAATACTTTAAAGACTAAGAAAACAGTCAAGTTTTTTTATAACATTCATTAGTTCCATCATTATTACTAGGACACACATTTATAAAGAAATGCTATTACTTTACTAAAGGTTGACTGTTTTAGAAAATATACAGCGATTATCCTACAAAAATTTTCTACGAAAAATTAATTACAAACAAAATCTTTCTTAGTCTGCAATTTCAAATTTTTTATACAGTGAAACATTTAGTATGCTGCTCGCTACTATGTTGTTTAGCCATGGTCTGGAACAATTCATGATCATTTCTATGTTAGCAAAATTCTTACAACAAATAAATTATAATTATACAAATATAATAAATATTATATGATAAATATAAATTAATTCTTATATAAATTTTTATAAATATTTGATAGTAAGTAGTCTTCTCTGAACTTCAAAAAATTAAACTTTTTTTCTTTTAACGTAGGACTACGTTTCTCCCATTGGGGTCTCAGGAAGGAATTTGATTCACACACCAAAATGCCACAAAAAACGCTGTATGTGAGATCCCCCATATCTCGGTAACTACATATGTTAAAAACATTACTAATGTCTTATTTTAGAGATAAAGGGTAACAACAGAAGTTATAAAAAAAATTTGAAAATCGGAAAACTCCGAGAAACAAAAGAGTCATGCGAGTAAAGTAGTCCTACGCCTTTAATATCAGCAGCTGTTTGAAAAAGACAGCCTTCTGTCATTTTTCTTTTCTTTAAAGCTAAATTAAAGGACATTTTCTTTCTTCACACAAAAGAGTTAGCTAAAGACCAGATTTTTACTTTAGTCATACAAGGTGAAAATGATAGGAAATATTGACAAATCAGAACTACTTTAACCTTTTCCGGCACAGTGGTTGCAAAAGAGGACACTAATTTTAAAATTTTCTAAAAAAATTCGTTTCCAATTTGAAACCCGGAAAATTGCAGGAAAGGCAGCTGATAGTTCTCCTTCTAGAATGTAGATGGCGGCACAATGAAATTTCGCTTTCATTTCGGAAAAATTATAGATTTAAAATGCCAAAATTTCTTAACTCGGAGATGGGAATTTTTTTGAGTTCTTGGCCTTTACAATTTTAGCAAATTTACTCGACAATTTTCCTCCAATATTTTTGAAGTTTTAATTTATAATTTTGTGTAAGATTTAACATTAATTTTTGAGTGTATCAAGATGGCTGTGTACAAAGAGATCCTCATATGAGGGAGTGTTCCCAAAGAGGGACAACGACCCCTCCTCAGAAAGAGGTGTTTTAGTTTTGTAAATTCTATGTCTTAACAATAAACTGAGCCCATTCATGATGTTTCTTCATCATATTTTAAAAAATTTAATGCCTTGTGCCGGAAAAGGTTAAACGATTACCTGAAATGAGCCATGAATTTTATTAAATCTCAAATGTGCAGAGCTGAAGATTTTATTGAGGATACTTTGTCTGCTGAAGGCAGTGGGAAAAATGACAAAAATGAAGAAATCATTCTATTTTTCACAATCAATTAAAAAGCATCAAAATGCTGAAATTCTTTTGTCACCATGAAGCCACTTTTAAAAGATATAAAACAATTCAAGGTGAATTAATTAGAATCTAAATGAAATGGCAGGGAAGATTTAACTATCAGGATTTGTTTTTTAAACAAAATTAAAATCTGAACATGTCCTTGGTAACCTTCCATAAAAAGAAACACTAAGGACTATTGCAATAAAAATAGCCATTTTAATCTCTTATTGTAACAAACTGATCTAAAATAGTGCAATATATCCAACAAGCATTTTATTTTTACATATACTGTGATCAAAATTTAAGAAAGAAAAAAATATGTGTATATGGTTACTCAAGATGGGTTATTGCATCATAAAAATTATACCTTAATTCAATTAATTTCAGAATAGTTCTTGATTTCCTGTACGCAAT
The DNA here is from genome assembly GCA_013235015.1 of Araneus ventricosus. Classification (NCBI taxonomy): domain Eukaryota; kingdom Metazoa; phylum Arthropoda; class Arachnida; order Araneae; family Araneidae; genus Araneus; species Araneus ventricosus. Next base: position 139,946 of record BGPR01002230.1, on the reverse strand, counting down.
TAATAATTCATTATTTTAATTCCTTAATACCTATATATTTATTAATACTGTCTGACTTTATAAGAAAAATAGAATGATTCTGATACCTTATTAAACAGTAGATCTATACAAATATATTAGACTAAAAGCGAGTCACATTTAGAACCAAGATTTGGGTGTTTTACCACGTGACATACTAAAAAGGTTTTACTGCATGTAGCTTAACACGAAAAGAAGTATATTTTACCCCAAAACTTTTCAAATGAAATAAAAAATAACACTTAAAAAATACTTAAGTGAATGGAAATGATTTCTATGCATAGAAAATACAATGGTGTAAAAAGTTAGAGCCATACACAAAAGTTAAATTTCAATAAATCTTGCAACATTAAGATTTGTTTTGGCACAAATATTTATTAAATACACTTATATCTGTTGACAAACTCACAGAAATGATTAAAATTCTGTAGAGATTTAAGGCATCTTTTGAAGTTATTTTTAATTTAGTGATGCAAGGCAAGTTCCACTTAGTTTTAAGCTGTAATGCTTTTATCAACACAGTTGAATGGCTATATCCAATATTTTTTATCCTTATTTGTATTAAAAAGAAAGATTTCTTTCCTAAAAAATGTTGAGAAGATAGTTTATCCTATTGTTCAGTGGCAGCTCGTGCATTAGGGCTGCAGCACTCCTTGAAATTATTTTTTAAGCTTGCATTTTCCGTTTTAAATCTTATTTGCACACTCAGAGTTCAATGACTTACGAAAATGCAAAAAAAAGTAATAAAAAATTGGGGGAAAAAAAACCGGCATAAAATGAATCCAAACGAAGATAGACCCAAGTCTGAGCTGCAAAATTGCAACATTACATTGGGACGTGCAACATTACATTGGGACGTGCAACATTAGCATACAAAATATTATTGAAAAAATACAACTTCAGCATTCATGGGTTAAGCATGCACAAAATAATTATACAGTAACCACATAAGTAATATTTGCATTTGTGAAACAACTATCCAATTCAAAAACAACTTTTATACACAACTTAAAACTAATCCACTGACATTACTTCTTTGTAATAATAGTATGGCAAATCATATCATTTGCGCTTTCGAAAAGTAGATACAACACCATTTTGCATTAGAGGAATTTCAGCAGACATTTACACAAAAAGAAGTTTAAGCACTGAAAATAAAAGTAAGCTCATCATATTACTTCAACATCACTCGATTAGAAAAAAAAATACATAAGAAATGTTCTGAAGAATACAAATTAAAAAAAATAGTACTTTACTGAAATAATAACAGTCCATTTATAGATCAAGAATTATTTCAAAGCAGATTCCACTCGATTCCCGCCAGAGCGCGGAGCTAGGAACTTCTCCTACGCCCGTGGTGGTGGCCTTTCAGAAACTTGACTCTTTTCAAAAGTTCTTCGACTATGATCACGGCGGATGTTATGCAGCCATTGAAAGAGGATTCGGTGTAACTATCACCACCGCTTATTAAGCAAGGATGGTCATTGATGACAACACAGCCTGGGGTATCCACATAAGGTTCAGTGAGCTGTAAAGAGAAGAGAAATAGGTTTATTTCAGGGGGTTTCTTTGGGGGGAGGGGTATATAACTGCATTTCAATTTAAATACAGTAGAACCCCAGGAAACCGAACCTCAGAAATCCGAATTTTTGTTTTTTATTTTCTGAAAACTTTTACTGATAAATTAAGAGAAAATAAGAATTACGGATCAGAAACATAGCTAATGTTCATTCCTAACTTAACCGGAGTATTCGAATCTGTCTTTAAGAATGAATACAGCACCTTAATGAGTAGAAACACACTCGGATATCGTCTTTTTACCCTCAATTTGTTTGCCATAGTACCTTGTGAATCGACACATGCTCTTTCTGCACGCCTTCACAGCGCACCTAGAGTTAGCACTCTACTGCATTTTGCATATCAAGAGTATTTTACCAAATTTTTCGGATAATCTGAATTCCCCAGAATCCAAACAAAGGTCAGTCCCAACTAGTTCGGATTCCCAAGGTTCTATTGTGGTATAAACTTGGTATATGGAACTATAAATCAATTACTTTGCCTATTTCATACTTTACACATGGTACATAGAATTATAATTCAAAGATCACCCATCTTTTTGGACTTTGAGTTCTAAAACAGTGTTTCCGAAGGTAGGGCCCATTCCCCACAGTGGGGTAATTTGATTGTTAAGGTAGGCAATTCGAAAATTGGCTCATCCAGAGTTTAAAAGCAACTTGTGTCTAAACCCTACTGTGATTTAACTAGTATATAAAAATTGTCAACTAAATTCGGACCTATACAGGAACAAGGGTGCTGGCGAACCAGATAAAATTTTGAATTTTATAGACTTTACAAAGAGCCTCAAGTTACACAAATCATCTGAAGTAACAGACTCAGGTGGCTCGGCCATGTCTGGAGAACCCCCGAAAATAACCCAACTAGATTGCACACTTTCAAAAACCCCGGTGGAGCCCATGCCTGGGGCAGACATTCAACAAGATGGCTGGACGATACAGAAAATGACATCAAAATTCTTAAAATAAAAAGCTGGCAAAGAGTTGCTTTGGATCATCTGAGTTGGAAGAAGCGTGCTGTCGAGGCAGCTAAGACCTGCAACAGGTTGTTATGCTCCTAAAGAAGAAGAAGATAAAAATTGTCAAATTGAAATGGCACATTTTTCTTTCGGATCTACTCACTGCATAATTTTCAAATATATACATACAAAAATATTTTAATCCCCACAAACTTTTCAAAAAAAAAAAAAAGGTGAAATTACGAAAAATTATATCCTACTTGAATTTCAGTTCTCCATTATAAGTTTCGAAAATTTATTTGCTGTGATTCTCAACAATATCCCAGTGGTTTCTTCCTAAAACATATCATTTAAGTTTCTTTGGTGAAGAATTCAATTTTTGAATTTTAAAAATTATGTATGGGTATGTTACATAAGGGGCATAAGAATTTTAGAAAGGCTTAGGTGGGCACGTGGCACGGAAAAAGGTTGGGTAACACTGTTCTAAAACAAATTACTTGAAAAAAAAAAAACTTATATTTTTTATGAATTGCAATGGTTTTTTTTTCTAAATTTGACTCATCAGGTCACTAGTTCTGTCAGATAGTCACATGAATAAGGTAAAAATAGTAAAGTCTGGTTTGGAAAATATAAGCAAAAATGCAAGAGGTTAAAGATGCAATAAAACACACAAAGTGGAAAGTATGTGTTCAGAGTGGCTACAGAAACTGGGGAAAAAATTTCCCTGACATTTCCCTTATTTCCCTGACTAAACTTACAATATTTCCCTAATTTATGGCTACTAATTATATTAGTTTCCTGGCTTTCTCCCTACTCAGAATCACTGTATGTGTACAATATACATGATTAAAGACACTTCTACCAGTTATTTAATATGAAAAAATTAAACCGTTTTATGAAATTTGATTTTTTAAAAAATGGAATGAGCATCCTAAAAAAAATCTATTAAAACAGTACATTACATTTCTTATATGTAAAAAATACTAGAAATTTTAACAAAATACTTTTCTTCTAAAACTGCATACGAATTCTAAGAAACATTAAAACTACTCTTTGCAACACAAGTTAAAATATGTTAACAGTAATGGTTATTATGATCTTTGATCAAAACTTTAAAACAGTTCAATAACTAATTAGTGCTCGTTGCATGAGTACCAGAATAACATGTTGCAGCATAAATATAAAAATAGAATAATTATAAGTGCCTAATTAATATACATTTTAGCAAAGATTTAAACAAGAGAAACAGCCAAAATATTACTTCAAATCTTTATTCCTTAACAAATCATAAGAAATCAATAGCTCTAATCAAAAACTTATGCTTTTATAAATGGATGTAAGTTTTTCAAAAAAATTCCATTTACTAGTACAAATAATGCTAGACATAAGATACTAATTTATAGACTCAAGTAACAAATAACTATTCCCTGATTTTTAGATATTTTTACGAATTTCCCTGGTTTTCGCAGATTGATCGAATTCCCTGACTTTTCCCCGATATCCCAGTTCTGTCGCCACCTGGTGTTTTAAAGTGGAAAGTATGTGTTTTAAAGTGGAAGGAAATTAATACAAGCACTAATATTTTTCCTTCGTGCATTATATTTGTTCAAGGTTGAAGCATTTTTCTCATTTTGAATAAATTAAATTATAGTGGAATAATTTCTTTTTCATGCAATATATTTGTTACGAGTGCAAATTGTTTTTATCAAAGTGAATATGATCCAAACTATAAAGCATATAAATATCACCATCCCACTTATCCAATTTATAAACAAGAAAACTTTATCAAGAATGCCCTTACACATTTGCAAATATGCAGTAGTGATCGTGAGAAAGTTTATCTTTGATTTCAGAAATTAAGTAAACACACCATTCATTCAATTCTGTTAATCCTCTGTTAGATGAAACCATTATCATCCTTAAATAGTCACAATGTTCCTTTCAAATATAAGATCTGTTCTACGATATATTCAACAAGTTTTGATCATTTTTCCTTTATAACTATAATAACTGAGAATGTAATTGAGTATTCTGTAAGAAAAATTCATATTCTAATGCATTAAAATCAGCTAATGGGGAAAGTCAAAGAAGACGGGGAAGTAATTTTAATGAAAAACAAGTGGTAGAATTTTTTTGTAGTTTATTCATTTTCAGAACAATGTAATTAACTTTTTATAAAATACATTTTAAACTCGAAAAGGCAGCTTAAAAAAATGTGTCACCTGTCCAATCGCCGAAACTTTTTGCCTAGATTGGACCACTAATTTCTTTGAGCACAATTAAAGCAAAAATAATTTTTGACTCTCAGATTCACTCAAGCACACAATGCATGAACCCGAGTATGGGATTTTATGCACTGTGTCAGTTTCTCTTTTACCTCAGTTTGTATAAAATGATATGTATCCTAAGTGTTTATACTTTTTTATCCAACATTTGATGGCTTTAGCATTCTTTTGTTTTTTTGCTTTGGCTTGTTCCATCCCCAATTTATGAGGTTGGTTATAAACTGTTTTCTCAAATATTCCTGTAGTTTAAGATAATAACCCTGTCGATTTAAATTATCCAATTTAGGTAACTGTTTGTGGTCCAATCTAGACAAGCTTTCGACAAAAAAAATTTCCCCCAATTTTAATTATTTTCATAAACTGATTATAGTAACTTATCGCCAGTGGCGAATCCAGAATTTGTTTCGGGGGGAGCTGAGGTCATAAAAATTTTGTATTGCCGTGAAGAATGTCAAACCTCATGGCTTATGCAAGCCAAAACTCTTAAACTTTGCAGACTTCACTCACCTGACAATAACAATCATAAAGAACAACACAATACTTTTGATAATTTAATACAAAATACAATGAAATAACTAGCCAAAAAATGTTTTCAACCGCGTCAATGCTACAAGCACAAGTGAAATGACTAGAAAAATAGGAAAATTTTCGAACCTGTCAAGACAGAAAGCAATGTCACGTTTTTTTAAAACTTTTTTTAAAAAATGGAAATTAAGAAAAAAAAAAAAGTTGTAGTGATTTTAAATAAAATCAAGAATTCTGACTTAGCTTGCGGGGGGGGGCTGCAGCCTGATAGCCCCCTGGATCCGCCTATGCTTATCGCTAAAGAAATTTCCCATCTGAGGATATAATAACAAATTTTCCCATTTAATTCAGAACAGGATAAGGGATTTTTGCTTTTTGTTAAAATAATTAATTAATATCTAAATCCAAACACTTGTTCTCTAACTGTAACCACTTAGCATGTCTCTTAAAAATCATTTCATACACCCCATTTATATTGTTATAACATAATTTGCCTATTTTATGCCCCAAATATTTAACAGAATTGAAGTTAAGCTACCGGTAAAGTTTAGCATATCTCCTCTAGATTCAGATATGTTGGATACTGTGACTAACAGAGGGTTTAACAAGGATATACTGGTAGTAAAATTGCTACTCGTCTTTCCTGTATGTAATGAGAAAAGGTCGTCTTATAAATTATTCAAAGAAGTTTTTCTGTACTATATTTAACCACCTATCTCAATTTTTCTCACATCTGATATAAACATGTGGTCTCATGTTCATACCAGATGTTAAAAAAACTCAGAAATATTTCTTATTGGTAAACAAAAAATTTAGTTTTTTCTTCCTCTTTGAAATTTCAAAAAATTGAGATGGGTGGAGTTGCTTGTTAAGTGACAAACTGCACATTTGGACCATCTTTTCCACCTTTTGAAGTCGATTTCTCAACCGAATGTCGAATTCTGAAGGAACGTGTTTAGTGACATCACAGGCATATTATGTCACATGATAACATCAACACAAAAGCATCCAGTATTGATTAAACACTGTAGAGGTTTTTTAAACAAATGTGAACAAATAGAATTTTAAATATCAATAATATTTCATTTGCACATCACAAACAGAAAGCATGTACATCAGAATTTTAAATATAATATGCCTCAATTAATTGAAAGAGGGCCTCAACATTGTTTCCAATAGCACTTCATTCTCAAACAGTAACTTTGGTGAGCTACTCAAAGACCATTGAACTAAAAAGTTTCATATAGTTTTCGAAACAACAGAACATACACAAATTCCAAAAGGTTTATAATATTACTTCTCTAAATGTTGACAGGAGCAACTTTAATGGTTAAATTTGTTGGGAATAAATTAAATCTCTCCTCTATTTTTACCGGCAGCATCAGCAAGACTTTAATTTTTCGAATCTTGTTGGCTCTAGTTGGTCAGCATTGCAATCAACGCTAACTGGAATGATATGCTTATTCGAATCACTGATTGATCCCAATCAACATGTCATTGAAGAAGATGTAAATTTCTTAATCGTCACACATATATAAAGATGCGATGCTAGTTTTCACTCTCTGTCTCCTCCTTCCGGAGAAGATGTCAAGATGTGCGTGCGTCACGACCTGTTACGAGATATGTTAAGTATTGTTTTTTTATTGTTATCTATCTTATGTTATGGTTACGAGGGGTATCTATGTTGTGCCGTAATAAATGTCAAGTTAAAATTTAAACTGTCTCCATCGTCATTTGTGTGGACCTCTATCTTCATGAAAAATTAAATATATCAATTCAGGTTAATTTTTCACAAGAAAATTCACCCAGAGAGGGTCCACAAACGCAATGCGCAGTAGGTATTTCCGCGCATGGCGTCATATTAGGACAGATTTCGAAACTCTCCGCTATTCAACGCGGTTTCAAATTAAAGAAATAAATTTATTCCATCTGTAAGAAATGGTAAAAATACCCGATTAATGGTTCGTTATTGTATCTTCATCATTTTACATCACAGGACTGCTTTTCATTGCTTATAAATTCCCAGCGCTATGTAGTTTTATTTTTAATGAAAATGAATCATGGTTCTTCTCTTTTTGTTTACTTTGCAGTAATTCCAAATAATCAATAAGCTTTTTGAGAATACTATTTGCTTTTTTTTCTGCCTAATAGAAGTTTTTAATGAATGAAAATAAATATGATCTTTTGGGCTTATTTATATCTAGTCTGGCGTCTAGGTTTTATTTTTTTTCTCTCCTCACATTCCAAATTAAAAGGCTGGATATTTAGTTTTATTATAAATAAATAATATGAACTTTTGGGCTTATTCATATCTGGCCTGGAGTCTGGGTTTTATTTTCTCCCCACATTCCAAATTAAAAGGCGGGAAATTTAGTTTTATTATAAATATTTCTTGTTCGATTCAGAGCTGAGATGGTTGCTTCATTGTTAAGGAGAGGTTTTTGAGTTTTCCTTTGTTTCGTTAACTTAAGATTTAAAAAAAAAAATGGCTCTTTTCAGAGCCAAATATTATAGTTTTTAGGAACAATTTTATGCTAATACAATGCCTGGTTGTGCTGTTGATGGATGTTCGATGCATTCGAGAAACTCCAAAGGCATAAACATTTCTTCTCGTTCAATACTGAAAACTCCTGGTGTTAGGAAAATTTGTATTTTTAAATGCAGAAGGAAAGATATTCTGTTCTAAACATAAAATAACCATTTTGCAATCATTTCTATATAGTGTAAATACCGATTATAACATTGCTCGAAAGTTTTGAAATTACATATGCGTGTGAAAATATAATATTTATGAATTATGTATGTGATGTGAATAATTCTATTATGAATTGTATGATAAAAGCAATTATGTAAAAATAAGCTTGGTTCATACTTATACAAAATTATAAATTAGTTTTTAGAAGGTTGTCAAAGGTTGTTGATTTCATTTTTAGTTAGTTAAAGTAAGTGAAACACTATTATTTAAACGAATGTGTATTTTATAATATCAAGTAAAATTATTCTTAACTATTCTGTTCGTCTCTTCCACTGTTTAAGATAGAAATGATTTTTATTCATAAAGTTTAGGGGCTATATAAGTAATTATCTCCTCATTTCTTGCATAGAGAAAATTAGATCACCGAGTTTTATTAAAATTTCTTAATAAATACTCCGAATTTTTATTTTTCATAATATGCGACTCTTTAACGTTTCCACAAAAACAAATATGGCTCAGAAAAAGTTTTTCTGTTGCTGAAAGAGCTCTCAAACGATTCATTTATTCTGTTACATAACACTGGGACGAAAAGCATGCTCCCAATCTGACGTCATCAATGCATCCGCTCTCTCAAGTAACCTTGAAATTCACCATCATCAACCTTTTTCTTTTCAAAAACATTTTTTTTTTTTTCAAGAATGGTGAATGAGATCTGTCACGTGTGCACCAAAAAAGCTGCACGTGACAATAACTGCCTCCTCTAAGATTAATAACAGTTCATGATCCAAGTAATAACATCTCAATAATGACTAACATTTAATAAACAAGTAGACAAAAAATAGACAAGTAGCTCATTCAAAAAACCTTTAAAAAGTAAGAGTAATTATAGCATACAACAAAGTGAATAATGAAAGGATTACACACCATAGAATACGTCCAAAGAAATACTTTAACAAATGCAGGATCAGGTAGCTCTGGCATAAGGCACTTAATGTGTTCCAACATCAATTTTTTTATTTCACCCTCATTCAGATTGGAGCATTTCTTTGCAAATGATGTGGTACTTTGCAAAATTATGCCAGGTACTTCCTTGGACTTTTCTATAAAAAAAAATAAATCGTGTTAAAATCTTGTGGGAGACAGGAAAACTGAACAGTATTTTATAAACAACATAATGTTTATTATATTACTAAATAGAGGGAATATTTCTAAAATCTTAATGAGATGATTTATAAATTAATAGTACAAAAATTTTCTTTAAATTCAGTATATATTCAGTCATAAATCTATATATTATAAAAAAGGAAAGTTATGCATGTTCATTTTTTGGTTCTTTATGCACATCCATACCGTTGGACTTACAGCGACCGAATTTGGAACGGTGATGGATTAACAAAAGAGGGAGCTAACGCCATAAAAATTTTAAAATTCGAATTAGATTTTTATTTATTTAATTAAATAACAAAAATTAAGCTATTTTTAGAAGTTTTTTTGCCAATAACTTCTGAAATACTTATCGGATGAAAATTATTTTTACACCACCTTTAAAGAGCAAAAAATTATCTTTTTAATGATACCAATTTAATTGTTACACAATTTTTCCTCCAATTTCCAATTTTAATAAACATTTCAGAACACATTTTAAACAATTCTTTTATTGTTATAAAATCAAATTCAAACCAATTTATTGTTTCTTCAAATCTTTTATTTACGTGTTTTTACCACTGTTAAAGTTAAGAAAATATTGCTTTCTTTGGTCAAGGTAGACTTCTTACTTCCGCTGTTGTTTCATAGCATGCACTTAAATTCCCTTTTTATTTCGTAGCTTTAATATGCCTTACATAGCTTTTAATATAATTTTATAGCAGTCAAATATTCAATGACATTAGTTTAGTTTTTGAATTATCCTACTCATAGGGATGAGATTGGCAAAAAAGCAAAAAGACTGAAATCATATGCAAGCAAAACATTTGTACCATAATTTATACGCGATAGATGTTCTAAGAAGTAAAACATCAGAACATGCAATATGATGAAAATATTACACTATAATAATTAATAACTTAATTATTTATAATTCAGTATGCATAAATAAGAAAAAGAATATAAAATTATTATTAAATCCTTCACATTAAAAGTTAACAAACAAGTTTAACACATCATCAGGTGTATCAGAAAATACAAAATTAGACATTAAAACATTTACCACCTGTACATCACTGCGATGCAACATACACCCAACAGAACTCTGAGAAGAATTATATTTAATAGCCTTTTGATAAAAGTTAGCTCAAAAAATAAATAAAAATAAGGACAAATAATTTATTTTGCTTCATGCAACTGTGTAAAGTGTATTAGCTCTTTATAAATTATAATAATGTATCACATACTGATTTCTGTTTTATTTCTTTTTTTATAAATTTTTGGTCAAGCATATTTTCTCAGAATTTTCTTTCGAAAACGGAGGATAGGAAGGTTTCTTTTCTTTGTGTGAAAGCGGAATTTTTGGAAGAAAAAGCAAATTTTTGCGGGGGGGAAAAAAAACAACGGAATTTTGAGAGAAAAAGACAAAAAAAGCGGAATTTCTTCAAAATAACTAAAAAGCGGAAGAATCTCATCCCTGTCAGTGAGCGACCAGGGAGTAAGGGAAATATAGATGCCGCAGATGGCCAGCTTTAGGGACACCATGGAGAAAAAACATTTCTATACAGTCGGACCTCTATTTAACGAAGTCGCAAAATCCCGAAAAAAAGTTCGTTATATGGAAAATTCATTAAATAGAGATTCACCTTTTAAAATACTTTAAACTAAACAAAACAGATTTTAAATTCATAAACACTAAATATTATTTAAAAAGTATGTAATCACACCTTTATCTTGTAAACTAATATATTGGTTTTATATATTTTACCCATCAAAAAGAAATCTGCAAGGGAAACAAGAATAAAACAAAACATTGTCCGGGAATACACTGTATTTTCAATTAAAAAATAATTTTATAATAAAATTAATGAATTTTAGCATTTCATCATTCGAAAGTTTGTTTATTTCTGCATCATGATCATTTCCATCTTCATCGCAATCCATTGCTGTATTGTTTCTATTTTTCACACTGTCCACTTCAAAACTGCCTCATCCACATCTTCATAGACACATGCTTTTAAACGTTTTGAACAAGAATTCGATGAATCATAATTTTGCATCTTATCGCGATTTTTTTATTATGGTTGATAAGCTGTTTGGCTGAATACCAAATTATAAAGCAATATACTTTTTTCATCCTTTATCCACCTTGTGAAAAATTAAATTTTTTTCTTTGATGCTCAAGCACTTTCGCTTTGACATTTTCCAGCTTCAAGGTCACTGATCAACATAAAATGTGTTAAAAGAAAGAATAAGTTTGAAATGTTTAGAAATATTTTGAGGAATAGGGAGAAAAAATAATATTGGATCACAAGAAAAAGTTCGTTAAATAGAGAATGCACTTCGGTATTTGGAGGTTATTTTACGAAGAAATTTGCAAAATGTTCTTGGTTCCAAGAAAAAGTTCGCAAAATATAGGTCTGACTGTATTTATGCCAGTTTTTTAAGCAAAATATGATTAGGGGGCATAAAAATAATACCAAGCCCTGACGGCCATTTGTGCTTGCTAAGCAAATGATGACTGGGGTAAAAAAAATCATATTCACTGGGCACCACTTACCCACGCTGCACCACTGACCATGTTGACAAAACGTTTATATGTTTGTATCAATTTTTAAAGACGAATACAATAAGGAGTCGCAAGTTAAACCTATTATGATGAAAGGGGGAGAGGAGAAAAATCATAGTATGACTCTCGCTATGCCACTGTCAGTTTGTAAAGTCATTAAAGGTTAACACTCAACAGTTCCTTTTTTCCACCATATTTTGTCAAAAATAAGCACATTTTTCATAAGAAATCTTGTATTCAAATTGATTTTATAAATTCAAATCAGCAGTCAAAACAGTTACAGGAATCGATTTTATAAATTTTTAATTGCAAGGGAAAAAAGAACTAGAAACTGGTTCACACTTGTTTTGCTATTCAACACTAATTAGACTGTTAGAGCCATTTACTTGAAACATTGCAAAATAAAGAAAGTGAAAAATCCGGGAAAAATCAGAGCATTGGCTTAGAAAAATTATCTGCCCAAGCGGCGTTCAAGCAAATCAGGGAAGTTCCCTTTCACAGTGCCAGAACGGTGTTCAGGTAACATTGTTAAGTGGTTAGACGAGTCCTGTTCCTACCGAAGAGAGAGGGCCTATGGAGAAAAGAAGGAATGGTGCTTCCGGTCAGGCACACTAACACCAAAAAGAAGAGAATGGGAGCATAAAAAGCATGATATGATGTATTTCTGTTGTCTCCGAAGAAATAATGGGATGGAAAGATGGAATTCCAAGGGTTGTCAGACTCATGTGAAGTAGTCCAAAGCATGGAGACAAAAAGAAGAGGTTACCATAGTTGCTGACCGAGGGGTCAAAGACACAGGAGAGGGCTAAAGAAAATCAACGAAAAACGTTACAGAGAAAAATTCTTTAATGAAGTTTAAAGTGTTATAAGTACTTAGACTTCAAAATATTTCTAACCCGAGCAATGCTGGGTGTACAAGCTAGTATACTGTAATATATATCTTTCGTAGATCGTAAGTCCATTTTTGGGGCATCTTATTATTTTAGATTTCCCTTCAAGTTTCAAGATAAGCATAATCAAAATAATTTTGCACTGTACTGAAGAGCCAAACCTCACCTAATAAGCAGAAATTAAACATTTCTATTTTGGTGGAAAACTGATGCACAAAGAAAAAATGTTCCGAATCCACCTCCACCCTCTCTATGTTTTGTTCCAGAGGTGAATATTTAAGCATGACTGTACAATGTCCATATGAATGATGAATGTCTATAGTTGCTACTTTAAACAATTATTTAGATTCTTTTTATAATTAAAAAAATACATTATAAGATTAAGAATTTTCGATTCCCTTACTAAAATATTTGAATAACTTTTTTTAAAAAACAGATTTTATTTTAATACATCTAAATGAAATTTTGTAGGAGTTAAAAAAAAAATCAAAACAATAATTGAAAAAAAAAGAATGGATTTCAGGAAAAATGTTACAAATTCACTAATTTTGATATTAAATTTAATCACAAATAAGGCAGAATACGTTCCCTACTAGTACTAATTTGATAAAGAAAATGAACAATAAAATAGTCAGATGGTTATAATCTATTGACAAGGCAACTTACCTCGTTTTTTATTATCCACCGACATAAAATGAAGTATGTCATCGTCTGGAAAATATTTCATAGCTGTAGGTAAGTCTTCCAAGTATTTTACAGGTTCATCATAGATGAGCGCAGCTGCAATGCGAGGTGAATATTTGACTTGTTCCATGGCTACTTTTACATCATCATCTTGACCTAAATATTTTGAAGTCGTACATCAGCATTTTGCATTTTTGTTTAACACATTCAAGCTGTTGTGTATTTAACATGTTCAAGCTGGTATATATTTTAACACATTCATGCCGGCATGTATTTAGCACATTCATGCAGGCATGTATTTTAAAACATTCATGACGGCATGTACCACTTGGTTCACATTTGAATGTATTGTTACAAAACTGCAAAGTTAGTTCTCTAACATGCTAATCTTATGGCAGGTATTACAGAAATTCTCCTGGAAGCCAAGCCAATGAACCCCGATCTTGGCGACAAAATGAAGCTTCTAGAAAATGCCAGAATTATAGTCCTATCTCTACTAGGAACAACAACCTTCAAGAAGTCAAAGTGACGTCACATCTTGTCAGAAAAGGTATAAATACTGAGAGCTCATCGAGTGAATCAGTTGGAGTTTTGTCCACAGCACAAGCTGGTAAGCTAAAATAAGCTGAGCGCTATTGAAAGTGCTGTGACTGATTTTTATTAGTGATCTGCTTGTGCTATTTATACAAGTGCTATTTAGTTTTGTTACCTGTGCTACATTTTTATCTGGAATATTCGTTGAATAAAGAGCCATTTTTTTATTATCCTGCTTGTTGAACTACACTCATATCCATCCATCAGACAATTTTTTTAACAGTATAATCAGGTGGTACCACAAATGTGCAGATCATTAAATTCGTTTATGGTCCATTAACAATTTTGCTGAATGTCATTTGATAGCAAATCATTTACTGACATCAGCACTCTGTAAACAGAAATCAGCACAGATGGGATTATCAGAAGCCTCTGAACTCTGATTGCTACTATACTTAAGGTCTTTTCGGTTTGCCTATCCAAACTGAACTGCATGACAGAAAATCATTTACTGACATCAGCACAGATGGGATTATCAGAAGCCTCTGAATTCTGATTGCTACTATACTTAAGGTCCTTTCGGTTTGCCTATCCAAACTGAACTGTATGACAGAAAATCAGAAGTTGTGGGCACCAAAGCAAAACAGAAATGGTTATCCTTGCCGCAAGTCTTCATATTGCACTTTAGTTCAGTGCCGTCCAATAAAGCAAACTGTTCTTAGGGCTGCCATCAAGTGGCAAAAAATGCAAATTTTAAAACCAGCATGAATGTGTTAAAATACTCGTAAAAAAGAAAAAATACAAAGTGATATTTAAGAATGCAGAAACTCTTCCACAACCACTACACAGGGTTCATACTGTATATATGATAGTAAAATTCAGGAGTTTCTAAGGATTTTTTCAGGAGTACAGTACAGAAAATTCAGGACATAACGTGAAAAAAAAATCAATTGTAGGGGAGAAGGAGGTAGTGTGGACAATTTTTATAAAATTGGGATAAAATTATACTAAATATCAATTCTCCCATCTTTCCTGATTGCGGCGACTTGGAACATGCACAGTAGACTGTTTTGGAGATAAGTAAGGTCAGAAGTAAGAATTCCAGATTCCAGCGACTTTCTATCAATAAGGAAAAACAGAAACGTTATACTTTTATGTTTTATCATATCTTCTGCTCTTCGATTGTAATTTTTCAGGAGACAAAAAGAAATATCAGGATAAAAAACACAATTTTCAGGAGTTTTCAGGGCCCTTAGAAAAAAAAAGCAAAATTCAGGAGTTTTTCAGGAATTTCAGGAGGAGTACGAACCCTGACTACAATTAAAACTTTCCGAGCCAAAAAAAACCTTCACAATCAGTACTTCAATTTGCTACTAGTGTGTCTACACAGTCTGGACCAACCTGTTTTGTTATCAAAGTAGATTCAAAAACTGTACGATAATGCCATTATCAGCACACCAATAGGGTGACAACCCCCATTGAATGTTGCCAATCGGAGAAAAAAATGCAGTATCAAAAATTATGTTCTACTTATACTATAATATTGCAGCCATTAGACAAGTAGCATGTTACATACAAAATAATAAAGTAAATAAAGAAGATATCAGAAATTTCACACTATGTTTTAACCCATTAACCCTTTGCACTCTGAAAGATAATAAGATGCATAATTATACATGTGTGAATGTAAGGATTGATTTAGCACCTTAGGAAGCTGAAAAATATCGTTATTAATTTGTTTCAATTCCTAAAAATTAATCCGTGTGTTTTTGCTATTATGTATGGTTTTTAAAAGAAGCACTATCCAACAAGAATTTGTAAAAGATGCATCACTCAGAATGTCGAGTCCAATTCGACATATATAAGAGTGCAAAGGGTTAAGATTTAATTAACACAGATTTCTATAAATTTTTATTAAAACATGTTTAAAACATCAATATTAAGATAACCATGAAGTAAAATTAAATTCCCAAAAAAATATTTTAAAAAATTGGTAGAAAATTATTTTAAAAACTTTTTTTACATAAATATTAAAGATTTTAGAACTATGGCAAAATATCAAAAAAGAAAGATTACTATCTAATTCCTTGCATTACCTCAAAAATGAATCAAAGGGAAAATACAAAAATCTCAAAATGACGACATTTTGACTTCAAAATCTCGCTAACTGGTGGTATATGCCTATTGAAAATTTTTTGAAGTTTGAGAATACCTATTGTGGCTTGAAAGAAAAAATAAAAAAGAAACAATGAAATGCATTCAGTTTAGCTGCAAAAGTGAAATGTAACTTTCCTATAAATAGAATGCTTGGCCTTAATAGATTAACAGTTTAACGTCCATTGGTTTTACAGCGACATCACACAGTGAGCATTTTTTTCACTCTGCATGGGAGAAATGTAGAATAATTTTTCTTTCATACTTTAAGAGCCAGATATATAGGACAACTCATGTAAAAATTCCAGTACAATACCTTCAGTATTCACAAAGATATCAGCAATGCAAGAGTTAAATTGCCTTTGATCTCTAAGAGAAGCAAAATGATGAGGGTTCTTGCATAAATTGATATTTTTTAAAATTGAATCTTCGAAAGAAATATTGAACATCATGAATACTCAAGTATACTTATAAATTAAATACATAATTTAAATGGCACTTCTAGGATAACTTATTTAGAGAAAATATAGCCTGTTACAGTTCATTGGTTTCACTGTGAAACAACAAATTTCTTGAAAATAAAAAATGCAATTTTCTTTTCTTTTACATATTTATGATCAGTGACATGTCTAATACTTATTTTTGAAATAAATTTAGTAATTTTCAAAATGAAACATGTAGTGAACTTTGAAGGATTAAGCAATAAAGTAGATATAATCAGAGGCAGAATTCCTCTTGCAAGTTTCTCATATACTTTCACAATTGTGTTTAGTTTGGACATGAAGAGAAGAGAACAAAGCATGTGAACTGAACTTTTGGACCTCTTTGCTTTGAACCACTGGGTCAAGAATTTGATGCAAATCCATGATTTTGAAGCCAAGATAATACACAAAAATTCATCCACCTAGCCCATTGCAATTTTTAGCTATTGTATTCACAGAGACGAGAATAGAAAATAATTTTTAAGCGCTTTAATTTTCTGTCTTCTTATGTATTCAACTATTTATGGTGTTTTTTCATGGGTCTGTGTTCAATTTTTGTACTCTGCAATTGATTTTTATCTCTCATGTGCATTTTCTTCTTCAAACTTCTAAACTCCTAATGTCTTTTTAAGGATTTGGAGCTTTTGTATATTTGACTTTTTAATCCTTGTTTTTTTTAATTGGTCTTTTTGATTTTATGTTTTAAATTTTTTTATAAAAAAATTCAATGTGTTTTTATGATATTAATATGACAGTATACGACTTTTAGAATCCTAGTGTATCTTTTGATGCTTTTGTGACTGCGTGTTTTTGTTTTAAATTATTTATGCATTTGAAAAATTTTTATGGTTTTGTGTTTTGAACTTTTATATTCTCTGTATTGAACATTTTTTTCTAATGCGTTTTTTAATATCATTCATTGTGGGTTTTGTTCTTTGCGTGTTTGTTGTTCGTTGCACTCTGTAAATGGAGTTTTCTCTGTAGTGTGTTTTTCTTTTAATAGGTTGTGATATTTATTACAAAAATATTTAGTTATTTCTAAAGATTTCATTCTAAAGCTTTT
Organism: Araneus ventricosus; assembly: GCA_013235015.1. NCBI lineage: Eukaryota > Metazoa > Arthropoda > Arachnida > Araneae > Araneidae > Araneus > Araneus ventricosus. The sequence goes on along the minus strand of BGPR01002230.1, from coordinate 122,371 downwards.
CAGTGTGGCAATACGATATTTGTCTTACGAGCGTTGCTTAGCAACACAGGATAAAAGGTGTTAGGTTTTTTTAAGAATTAAAAATTGTATTGTAGAGAGACCAAAATGTAACGACTGATGTATATAGTTCCAGCGAATGAACGGTTTTTGGTGAAAATTATGTTAAAATAAAAGTGTTTTTTTAATAAAAAAGTCTGTTAATTCATCCTGCAATACAGTACAATATAAATAAATACACAGAACACTAGGCAGTCAGCCAGCAGACGGTAAAGATAAGATATTAATATTAAAATTTTATTATTAAACCATATAAAAAATTATCCATTTAGCTTTCTCTGTGTTTATGTTTTATCTCCTCATGCATACACAATTGTGTTTTAGCTATGACTTGCAATAGAGAGAATCGAGTATAAATTATTGTATTATTATATATATTTTGGACCGTTTCACTTTGAACCACTGGGTCCATAATTTGACGCAAATCTACGATTTTGATGTCAAGACAATACACGAAAATTCATCCATCTGGCCTGTTGCACTTTTGAGTTATTGCATTCATACACACAAGAATAGACAGAGCACTAGGCAGTCAACCGGCAGACAGTAAAGATAAGATATTAGCATTAAAATTTTCTTATTAAACCGTATAATAAAAATGATACATTTAGCTCTCTGTGTTTATGTTTTATCTCCTCATGCAATTTTCTGATATACATGCACAATAATATTTAGCTATGGCTTGCAATGGAGTATGTATTTTGGACCTCTTCACTTTGAACCATTGGGTCCATAATTCAATGCAAATCTATTATTTTGCTGTTGAGACAATACACGAAAATTCATACATCTAGCCTGTTGCACTTTTGAGTTACTGCATTCATACACAAGAATAGACAGAGCACTAGACAGTCAGCCTGCAGACAATACAGATAAGATACAGCACACACCAAAAATGATCCAGCTAGCTCTCTGCGTTTTTGAGTTTTTGCTTTCATAACACAAACTTCCCTTTGATTTATTTCCCCCAAAAATTTGATACAGATCTATGATCTTAGATCCAAGATCACAAACCAAATTTCATTATTCCAGGTTGTTCTGTTTTTGAATTATCCTATACAAAAAAAAAAGAAATAATTCTAAAAAAAAATTTTTTTTTTCAGACTCAAGAAAATCTAAAATGTGGAGGGAGATTCATCAAAATTTTGAGGTCGAATTTTTGGACAATAGCCCAGTGCTTTCTCTTAGCATAGGAGAAAGTAAAAAAAAAAAACTCTCATTGCCAGATATCAACAGTTTTTAAAGAGGAAG
>BGPR01002230.1:100020-121053 GCA_013235015.1 Araneus ventricosus | reverse complement strand
TCAACAGTTTTTAAAGAGGAAGGGAAACATATGCTCACTTATACTTAAGAAATTTCCACCCAGTTTCAAGACTTCAGGCACTGGTATCGTTAAAATGACGACATCGAAAGTCCTGACTACTGCGTCGGCGGTTTTCACTTCCCAGACTCTCTCCTCCTCCTTCAAGTTGATCTCGGCAACTTCATGCTGCAAGTGCACAGAACAATCTTCAAAGAAGTAAAAGAAAATCCAGTCAAGACACAAACACGTAGAACAATTTAATGTGAAAAGAAAAGACTGCAAAATGTTACAGTTCAAAAATTTAATATAATGTTACATACATCCAAAATTAGAGATTGAAAATTATTTTGTATCATGATGCTGTCAGTAAATTAAGACATAATTAATGAAAATGAATGCCATTTATAAAGACAGGGTAACACATATAATCAAAAGAAGAAAATTATGAAACAGCAGAAATGTGGGAGAAAAAAACAGAAATAAATGTCATTTTTAAGATTCCATACTGCCCATTAAGGGTCAGTTTGTTATACTATTTTATTAATGTCAAGCTGATAACCCAGCATTGCTCAGGATCCATATTTTTTCACATGCCCTGATCTGTTTTTTTATACAAATATTGTCACTAACTTTCCCCAACAAATGTAAATATCCTTTCAAATGTAGCCTTTTTACCCTATAGCAGTATGGTCTGATAGAAAATGTGAAAAGTCTGGAAAAAAAACATTTATTTTAAACAATATATGTACCAGAGGTGTTGCAAAATAAAATCCCAAAAGACAAAAAAACAGAGAAAAAATGCAAGAAAACAATTTTTCTCCAATGTTTATCAATTAAGACACTGAAGTTCGCTAAGCAAATTGTTTGTAAAAGAAAAAATAAAACCTTTTAGTCAAATAAACATCCTTTCAGACGGCTCAAAAAGAATTTTTGAAGAGAAATTAATAAAAAATGCAAGAACTAATAAATTAAACATTGGATGCAAATGAATAATAATGGAGGGAAAAAATTGGTGAAAATAAGCAAAAATGGCCAAATTTACCACTTAAAATTAAATGAATAAAAATCTAATTAGAATTTTATGGCATTAGCTACCCTATGAGATATTCCATCACCAAGCCAAATTTGGTCCCGGTAAGTAAAATGGTCTGTGCATGCACAAAGAACAAAAGACAAACATGCATACATACTCAAAAAAATTCCTCTTTAATACATATAAACAACTTTTAGCAATTTTATTTTTAACTGCAATCCACAATAATATGCAACAAAAAAATTTTATTATTTCCCCTGCACAGATTCATAAAATACATGTAAATGCTTGCAATAACTGAAAATGTAAACAACATTTTCATTCAACAGCAGATATTAATTTAAAAAAATTAAATATGTTCATATTTTTATGTAGCTATATAGTGCTCGTGAAGGTGAAGTACGTGCTCGTGAAGGTGAAGTACATGCTCAGGAGAAAATACAATTTCCCACTGATGGGTTTAGACTTACAATTTTGGTACGGGGCTGTCCATAAATGATGTTGTACTTTTTTTCAATATTTTTTAGCCCCCGCCCCTTTGTCACAAAGTGTCACACTTCACCATACCCCCCTCCCCTCCTTGTCACATGTCACGCTATATCACATAAACATATACTTGCAGTTCAGAAATAAAGAACTACTTTATAGATCATATTTCAAATTTTATTTTTAAACTTAACTATGTGTTTTAATGACATTTGTGAGCATAATAATAATAATGATTATATGTGTACTTATTTTGTATGAAATAAGATTAAGGTTTACAACAAAAACCTAATTAATATACAATAGTAATAAAATATTAATATAATATTAATATAAAAGAGCAATTGAAAACAGTAGTATTTTTGAATTTCAAATACAATTTGATATATTTTGCTTTAAATCTTATCTTTACTTTATGAACACAAAATAATCTTAAACAGATTGAATTTTAAAAAAACACAACTCAATAAGATCAACCTGTTTGTGCCACTACCAGTTTTACCACTCACCCCGATGGGGCAACGTATCTTTTGTTGGACATTTCAAGGATGGACAGGGGGAGGTTTTCTTCTAATGGCGAAGAATTTCTGCTGCTACCATATTCTCAGAACCTACCCTGAATGCCTTTTTCGAAAAGAAACTAATACAAGTGGGAAAAAAAAAAAACGCATGAAAGTTGTTTTAGCCCCGATTGAAAAAATACCCTCAAATTCTGGTAATTTCAAAATAACTTCAAAATTTAAAATGCTGGTTTCAATGTTTTTATTTTAACCAAAATGTGTGATGTCACACTTTTGTTACCCCTCCCTGTTACAATTTCACGAATTCAATTTCATCATTTGTGGACAGCCCCTACAACGCAAATTTCATATACAGTTAAACTTCTCTAAGCAATCACCCCTTTCAATGGCCACTTTTGTTTTAAGTGAAACTTTCGGCCCATATACATACTGCAAAAATAACATCTATTAACACCACTCAAACCACTCCGAACGGCCAGGTTGATCACCCTTTCCACTTTAGTAAAATCCAGTCCTCTGATCATTCTGACCTTGAACCTTTAATTAAGAGAAAAGGGAGGAAAGAGAGAATTAAAAAAAATGACAGAAGGCTGTCTTTTTCAAACAGCTGCTGATGTTAAAGGCGTAGGACTACTTTACTCACACGCACGACTCTTTTCCGATTTTTAATTATTTCTTTTTGTGTGTAACTACTGTTGTTACCCTTTATCTCTTAAATAAGACATTAGTTATGTTTTTAACATATGCAGTTGCAGAGATATAGAGGATCGTGTCACCAATTCATGAATATTTCCTTCAATGAGAATTGTCTAATTTATGTGAATAAACTCGAAGAAAATACAAAGATTTATCGTACTGTCTTGTAAAATGATTAGTGCTTCACATTCTTATGTTGTGTTACGTCATCTCTAATAACGTGTTTGACCTGGAGCTAGCGAATTTAGCAGACATTCTTTGGAGGATGATAATGAGCATTTCAATGTGACATTTTAAAATTTTAACTAGATTTTTAATTTATTAGAAATTACACGAAATTTTTAAGGATTTTTTTAGTGATAACTTTACAAATATTATCATACAAAATTTATTTTTGTACCATTTTAAAATTCAAAATTTATTTTCTCCATAGTTAATTTCATTATCATATGTAATTTTTACCCTAATGCTAAAAAATTTTTAAATATAATTTGTAACAATTCTTTTCAATGACGAAATGCATATTAATTTTTTTAACAAAATTTTAATCACGCATCTTTTACATTGTTAAAGCCAGAAGAAAAAGTTTGCTTATACATTGTTCCAACATTAATTCAGTTCAGGTAATACTCTGATAAAGTTAAATTCTCAGTTTAATATACTTACACAAAAAGTAATGCAGAGTTGCTAAACCAATCAATTTAAAAATAAACATAAACTTATACCATTTTAATGGATTAATTTTTTAATATGTTCGATTCTTATTTTAGAATCTGAAACTTTTAATTCTTTCATTTTCACAGTATTTGCAATTTAACCTTAATTTTATAGAAAAGCAAGATTTTAGACACGATCCAGCTTAAATGCAAATTACAGACCTTCATGGGCCCATATGCCTTTACAATGCTATTTTTAATTAATTAAAACTTAGAAAAATGGCTCAGAGGTGCCAAATGAATATCTGTGCCAAATTTGGTATATCCAAGTTCAGTGGTCTGTTATGGAGATCCTTAGCAGACATAAAAGCTTTCATTTTTATTATTCTCCAGGGTGAGTAGTGAAATTTTATCTTAAAAAAATAAGCAGTTTCTAAGCACTTTTTAAGCACCTTTAAGGAAAAAATAAGGACGAACATTAACGTAGTAGTCTATTTTTTCCCCCTACCTATGCAAGAAAGGAGATGAAAGAACAGCCACGTAAATGAAAGGGACATATCTTCCCCATACTAACAATATGTCCCTAAAGTGAGGGGAAAACTTTTATACCGCCCTCCGGACCCATTGGCGGAATGCCAATGAAAGGGATATATTTTCCCCATATTAACAGTATTTCCTTTAAGTGAGGGGAAAACTTTTACACCGCCCTCCGGACCCATTGGCGGAATGCCAATGAAAGGGATATATTTTCCCCATATTAACAGTATTTCCCTAAAGTGAGGGAAAAATTTTATACTGCCCTCCAGACCCACTGGCGGAATGCCAATGAGTCACACTTTCGGCAGACAGATGCAAGATCAGACACCGCAAAGAAATATATTCATAAAATACGGCAGATCCAGCCAAGAGAAAACTGTGTTTTTTTTATCCTTAGAAAAAAAAAATAAGCACTTTTAAGGTCATTATATAAGGACCACAAAAAATAAGCACTTTTTAAGGACTTTTAAAGACGCTACGCACCCCATTCTCAAAGATGAAAAGAAAAATCCTGGAATGTAAGCATTAATGGCCAAACAGAAGGTAATTTTTACATCAGTCAAGAAAGCTCAAACTTCACTAAAAGTGAATTCAAACACATATTTACACAGTAAAACTTCGATTAACAGTCAGTTTCAGTTATCCGCCATCGTCTACAAAAACAATATAGGACTAAACAGTGAAAACATTACGCCAGAAGAAGCAACAAAGTGGTTGTATTATGGCGAAATGGATGGAGGCTTATAAAGTTTGAACAACGATGAAAGTGTTTCTAGTGTGACTACCATTGAAGAAGAAACTGATAATGATGGATTAGTTTTTAACCAAAACACCAACAACTAGCCACTAAGAAGCAGAAGCAATGCCATCAAATTGCATCAACTGGTTTGAAATGCAAGAGGAGGCAAATGCAATGCAGATCCTACTTCAGCATAGGAAATAGAACATCACCCCGCAGAAAGCTCGAGCCTCAAAGACACGGAAGGAGACGACAGATTATTTTAAAGCAACTCATAGGTTTATGGTATTACAATACATTTCTGTATATTACTCCATTATTATATATATATTATATTCAAGTTTATATTGAGCATTTTGAAAATTAAATACAATATGTAAGAATTGGCTTTAGACTTTGTTCTGGAACATCAAGTATTCAGTGAGATGTGGATTCTCTCGGACAGCCAAAGTGCTATCCAATATATTGTTAATTGGAGAGATGTTAGTGACCGGAAGGGAATGGATATCTTTAACAAACTCAGGACCCTGTGCAAAACTTGTGTTCTTCATCTACAATGGATACCATCACATGTAAATTTAAAATATAACGATGTTGCTGATAGTCTTGCTAAAGAAGGTACTGCCATGCCTATGTAGAACCCTTGACCTACCTTGAGTGATACTCAAGAAGAAAGGCCCTTGTTAACATTTCTTGGAGGCATCCACCAGCTCATTCATGGTATCGTTGTGAAGGCCCAGGTGCTGCTATACGTTTTAAGGGAGGTTAGGAAAGACCAAACAGCTTTGGCTCGCTTATCATCCAGACACTTAAAAACCCTCAGATTCTCTCGTGGTGATAAGAAGTTCAATATCTGCACAAAGTGCAACATGATTGAGGCCACTCCGCAACATCTGCTTGACTGTGTTGCCTTGGAGTATGATGACCTGTTTAAGCAACCGGATTTCGTGTTGGAGGTGATGAGGGCGAACGATCTCATGGATCCGATTCAGATCAGAAGGATTAGTAAGAAGAAGAAGTATTATTCACTTTGAAAGGATTTTATTTTCATTTCCCTCCCAATCCAGCAGTAAAATCAAGTTACTCTATATATGTATTAAAAGACTTCTGTCAGCCGGCTCTGATCTGAACAATGAGGGTTAATCGACGTTTTACTGCAATTATGCAAAATGTTTGCATATGTTAGTGTATTCTAAATATTTATATAAAAATAATTTTTACAAAATTTGCAGCATTTGGAGTATCAAAGTAATTTGAAGAAAAATATGTATGGACTGTAAAAGGTGTCATACAGCAATAGATGCAATTATTAAAAGCACAAATACTAGACAAATTATTTATGCAATTAAATTTTACACAAAACTTATCTTAAATAATACAAACTTACCGGCTTTCTTCAAAAAATGGGCAACCAAAGAATCAGTTCCACCAGGAGCAACAAAAATGGTCTTGGTTTCTGACAACTTCTTAAAGTTTTCTATTTTTTGTCCAAGAGGCATAAGTATTTCCTTCTCCAATAATTCGTCATAAAACCTGAACAATAACAATATGCTTAGAAATAAATGGAGTAGCATATTATCAGCATCATATAGGAAAACTAGTTCACCAACCATTATAGTGGCAACTCTCATACTACTCTTAACCATGTTAAACACAATACCAAATTTGGTCGCTTTTAAAAGAGTTCAAGTTTAGTGAATATTTGGTGACAGCAGGCCTGCAGAGAGAGGGGGGCAGGAGGGGAAAATTCCCAGAGGGTGCAATACAGGAAATGTATGTATATTTTTCTTATTTTCAAGGGTGTTTTATTTTTATCCATGGGAAATGGGGCCTACAATGATTTGAATCTTATTTTTTACATTGTCATTATATTATTCTAAATTACGAAAGGTGGCTGCTTCTGTAATAACATATGACATGACTAACCAACATAACACCACAGAATACCCCCGAACTCGTTGGATGAGTATGTGTGAAACTTTATTGAAAAGCAAAAGAAAAAAATTACATTAGGATATAAATACACTTGAAAGGGAACATAATTATACATGAACAAAGAAGAATAAAATAAAAACACATTGAGGATTACAATCCGAGTATAATATAAAAATTTACAAGGAAAGTTATCAAATTTGAGTGCAGTGAAAGGGTTGAATGTTTCATTTAGATACATTTTTTCATGCAGTTACAGCTCCATGATTCGGGGCTGATAGTGGGGTTAGATGCGACGAAAAAGAAGAATTGAAAAACGTATTACACAGGTTACATTAATGAAAATTGTCGCAACCATCCTGAAAAATGTGGGACTGTTTTTTTTTCTCTTTTTTTGTTCTGTCTTGTTATTTATACTGAGGGATCGTTGGAATTGTTACTCAAGGGTTGGCAGTGATGTGAAGGGTGAATTTTTCGAATGAATTACAGAAGAATTGGTGGTGGCTGGTTCCTGTTTTTAAGCTAGTGTGCTTTGCTGCTCAACTGGGAATTCTTCGAACTTCTGGTTCTAGGAGGTGAATCTTTGAAAGTATCTATTTCTAGGCAGGAGTATGAGACGGCGTTGTATTTTGACTTTTAATTAGGTCTCCGTTAGTCACCAGGAATGTGATTAAATGATCTATATTTCGTCTTGAGAGTTTTCTGGATAAGGCGCTCTTCCACCAATGGACTATGAATTGTGGGCTTGGTTCCTTGTGGTGATAAGATAAAGTGAGTGGACATCTCATTGCATAGTGAAGGGGATTTCCCATTTCCCCACATCCGCAGTAGTCTGTAGAGTGGAGACCAAATCTCTTGAGGTAGCTGGGGAAGGGCCCATGGCCAGTGGCAAATTGGATGCATTCTCTGCTGATTATTCACCACAGCCATTATTCAAAAGTAGAGGGGGAAGTCCAGATTTCAAATCATGACACACAGGGATGCCACTCTACTTATTAATTGCTTAATCAAACTCAGGTGACACTGTCTTTTACCATTTGTAGGCATTAGTGAGGCATTAGTATTATTATGTAGTATACATTAGTATTGTATGTATTAGTAGGCATTAGTATTTTTATGAGTGAGGTGCCTCACATGCAGGACTCCCCCAGAGTCTGGTGGCCCCAGGTGACAGTATCATGTTCTCAAGGAGTCATAACACATAGTCACAACATTAACCCACAGTTTAACACAGGAAGAAACACTTGAGAAATATTGGAAAACCAAAATCATTTTTGAAGACATATTTATACACAATTTCAATGCCTTCAGAAACTTGCTGAATTTTACAATACTGTCTTTTATACTGAATTTGACAGTATATTTCAGAAATACAGTCATCAACTGGAAATCAAGCACAACAATATACAAATCATACAGTAATGAAAAACTTTAAAAATTAATAAGTAAAACCTAAGAGAAAAAGATACAGTTTTCTGGAGCAGATAGAAATGAGTCCAAAGATTTATTAAACTAATTAGAAAAAATTAAATAATATAGCAGTTATAAAAAGTTAAAATATATGTATACAATGATTAAAAGCATGCAAAATTATATTATTTCAAAATGTATTAATTAACTAATCGAAATGCACAAGTCCATATATGGGATGCTTTCCGAAAGCCCTCAAGAATTTCAGCACCAGGGACCCTCCAGCAAACGAAGCTATAAATTTTTTTGGGTTGAAATCTAGAAGTTGGTACACACTCTTCAAACGCCGCCAAGTCGCCTAAGCAATAGCTTGACCGCTGTACTTCATTAACGCCACGTCAGCAAAGCTAATGGAAGTAATACTTGCATTAGCTTTGGCGACATTTTAAGAGTGTGTACCAACTTCTAGATTTCAACCTTTTTTGGCAGTAAGACATTAAAATTTAAGAAAAATATTTTTTCATAATGAATGAAAAGAAATCAGTTTGATAGTATATACAATTTAAAACAATCTACAAGGATCTTGCTTTACTTATGTACATTTTAATTCAAAATATGGCCAATTCCAAACATCCATTTGACCAATCAACAATCCCCAAATGATATCTGAAGACTTACTTTGCCTGACTACGAATAGAGTCCAAGGACACAGAAACATACTGAGCACCACAGTCGACGGAGCACTTGGGAGTAGAGGATGAGCGATATGTTTGGTAACGACCTCCTGAAAAAAAAAAGGAAAATATATGTTGATATGACAAAAAAAACAGGTAGCAGTTCTTTTAATCCATTTTAGATAAAAATCGTTTAGAATTATAATAATTTTTAAATCCTGTTGCAATAACTTTATTTAAAAATAATTTATAATCTTTATTTTTTATTTTCTACAAGTTTCATTGAACAACAGTTTGTTTTCAGATAGCAGGTGGCACTAATGATTTGCCTCCCACACTCTAAATTTTAATTCTTTCGAAATGTGTGACTCTTTAAAAGTGTTTCCACAAAAAGTCAGGCTTAGAAAAAATTTTCTGTTGCTAAAAGAGCTCTCAAACATGATGTATCATTGGCCGTACGTATGTTGTACCATTACATATCAATGGGATTAAACGCTGTGCTCCCAATGCAACGTCATCACCGCATTCACCCTCTGTGAGCCTAACCTTAAAAGCTCTCAAGTAACCTTGGTTTTAGACCTCTCCGAGTCTGAAAAACACATTTTTGGAATTGTGTCTACCTGCAGCTGTGAAAACAACTCCAAAATAGCTTGAGCTACATGGATGAAATTTGGTCCGAAGATGGATCCAAAAAAAGGTTACAAGAGTAATAAAGAATTATTTATTATCATTAGACAAAAAATGCAAAAGGGAATTAAGAGGCATACTTGCCGATCACTTTTCCACATAATCGCCAAATCTATTTGGCATTTATCTCAACGCAGAACCAACTTATTTAACCTGGCTTGGTAGAAATCACATCCCTGCTCATTGAGAAAGTTCTCAGCAGCTGTTTTCACATGACCATCTGAAGAGAATCTTGTTCCAGATAAGTGTTCCTTAATTTCAGAAAAAGAAATAGTCACTATTGGCCCATCATCAAGCCATCCGATGCAAATGCCCTGGCATGTTGAGTGATGGTGTCATCCTCCTGCATGGCGATACCCATGCTGCCAGCAAAACTCAAAAATTACTGCAAAAGTTCAAGTGGGAAGTCTGGAGCCAACCCCCATACAGCCCAAATTTGGCGATTATGTGGAAAAGTGACTGGCAAGTATGCCTCTTAATTCCCTTTTGTATTTTCTGTCCACTGTTAATAAAAAATTCTTTATTACCCATCTAAACTTTTTTTTAAATCCATCCTCATATATGGTCTTTGCACCATATTTGTAGACTTCGATCAAATTTTGGACAAAATCTCTCACCAGGAAGTCTATCTGTGTGCATGTGAACACGATAATCCAAAAACTTAAATATCTCGATAGATAAAATTTGATACACAATTTCATCATCAGAATTGTAGATCAGTATCAAATTTTGAACCAAATCCATCAACAGGATGATTGTCTGTCAATATGAATATCTGCATGCATATGAGCATAAACTCCAAAATGCAAAAACTTGGATAAATGAAACATGGTATGCCATCTTCTAATCCTAATTGTAGATCTTTGTCAAATTTTGGTTTCAAATGGTCAAAAATAAGGTGTCTAAAATGTTCGCCACGTTTCTGTCAACACCTGATTTGATATGTGATAACAGTAGCCTTTCTTATGTTTTAAGGGTACTTATTTGTGTTATTGCGACCCCTGAGCTTACTTGGCGACCTTCGGATTATGCCAATCTTGTACATTCAGTGTGCTAGCAAAGCTACTAGGTTCTGGCTCCCATGGCTAGCGAAGGCGTAAGATGCCTTTTAAAGTTATAAAAATCTGCCGTGGAGGTCACAAAACAAGGAATATTTTTTTTAAAACCAATGCAAATTTAAGAACAAAGGCAATACATAAAAACACGAGCAAAAAAGTGATACAACAGTAATATAAGAACATGTGCTGTGTTTATAGGACTGCAAACGTTTTGCCGAGATTTTACCATCTTGGCGATACATCTTTGTGATCTTGGGGACCGCAAGAACACAGAAGTAGCTACTGTTATAAGTAGTACTTGAAATTTTACTCATAAATACTGCAACATAAGGAAGGTTTCAGGATAAATAACTATTCATTTAATACTGAAAACTAAGGATGTAACGAATAGTGATTTGGCCGAATAACCAAATTTCAGATTTTAAAAAACATTTCACTTTTGATTGTAAAGGAAATATTTTTCATATTTTAAAATAATTTAAAATTAAATAAAATTGAGTTTTTATTATTTGTATATTTAAAAAAATGTTAATATCTTTATATTTGTAACATTTTAAATACCTTAATTCGGTACTTCCGTATTAATGCCACCGCAGCTACAGATTTGGCGGTTTTTAAGTGCCGCCAATCTACACCTAAAATATTTGCGACAAATCATAAAATAAAACACTTTAATCAAAAACAGAGTAGTCAATCGGATTTCGGTGGAAAATGGGCCGATATAGAGTTTAGCATAGATTCAAAACAGTCTCTATTTTCTTTCACCTGATGATGAAGTTTCATGTCACGGGAATCGGTACATTTTCGTTTTTTTGGTAAAATATTTCGCTCCTGAAAAAATAAAATTGCATCTTGTTCTGTTTTTGGCAAATCCCAAATACGCATTTTTGTAGCACTAAAAAATGGCATCAAAAATCAGCAAACAACAAGGAATCCAAAAGATAACTGCCTCCGCATGCGAATAATAAGATTGCTGTGTGCGAACAAGATTGCTCTTTATTGGCGCATTAGCGCAATTTCAGCTGCGGTGGCGTTAATACGTAAGTACCCTTAATTCCAATAATAAGAAATGAGAAGCTGTCTTCATTTTGGGATTGCTTCAAAGAAATAAAATAGTCATCATTGCAGAACATGACGAAGACAAACACAGAAGAAAATTGAATGGATAAATTAAAATGACTAGAAGTAAATTCCTATTTCGATAAAGAACTTCTAATAGGTAGAATGGAGTTCCCACTTAACAGGAGGGGAAAAAAATCTGAAAAAATTTCCAAGGTTCACAAATTTAGCAAGAAAATATCTTTCAGCACCTGCAAGCAGTATATAGTGACTGGTTATTTTCTGAAGCTGGTAATATATATGAAACAATACGGAACATTATTAAATACACTTATGTACCTATGCAACTTAAAATTGGATAAATGTTAGAATTTTTATAATAAATGTACCAGAATGTAATTCTGCAATATTCTTTATAAAATATATGTAAAACAACATTTTTTAAAAACATTTTATCCTGAATTTATTCTGCTGAATATCTGTTTAACATTCGGCCAGACAGAATATTCGGGAAAGGACCGAATAGGCCTGATACTTACTATTCACTATATCCCTAACTAGCAGTACGCGCACGGCGTTGCCCGTGGAATCAGGACTTCAACAAAATGAAAAAAAAAACAAAAAACGCCCACAATGACATGAAAAAGTTTTGAAAACAAAATCAAAACAAAAGATACACATTATTGATTTTCCCGCTTATTTTTTTTTTTCACGATAAACAATAATAAAAAATCGCAGCGTGAAAATTATTATACTGCAAGCTAAGTATGCGAGATGAATAAATACATTAAGATACTGCAAGCTAAGTATGCGAGATGAATAAATACATTAAGATACTGCCGAAAATAATAATCAGTCATTCCATTCAAGGTTATGACGTCACCTCCCCTTCAACCAATCACATAGCCATCTGCGTTCCGAAGTGCCGTGCCGCGCGAGGAACTCTCTCCATAAAAATAACTCTCAACCGCCCAGAAAAAAATTAATTTAAAAAAAACTTGAAAAGATATTTTAACCGTTGTTGCTTTAAAATCCGACACAACCGTTCTACTTCTAAGCTGAAAAAAATTGAAAATAATAGTGTTATTAGAAAGTCGGATGCAACAAATTTAAAATCAAAAGTAGCATCTTGATGCCAAAACTGGGTATTTTTTAAAAAATTCTCAAAATTCAGTCAATTGCGTTAGAAATTCAAAACTAACTTCATTAGAACGGAAATCGTGTGCTCTTTCCGATGGTGTATCTATTTTTTTCGTATAGTTATTTGAAAAATTGAGAAATTAGTGCGAAAAATCAACCAAAACAACACAAAACATTAAATAAAAAAATTTCTAGATTAAATTTTAAAATTTCGGCTTCGAGGTGCATTCAGTCACCATTACGACTACCTGTGTGCCAAATTTCATGGCTGTAAGTGCGATAGCTTCGTCTGGACATCGCAGACAAACACGCACGCACACAAACATTGCCTTTTATAAGTATAGATTTGTATTACACGTGTATGAAACAAAAAAAAAATTGCTTCGCTGCCGAAAAATTATTGTTCGCACCTAATAATTTCAGACTTTGCAACGATAAATTACATGCAACTTTAATAAGTAGACCTATGCAACTTAAAATTGGATAAATGTTAGGAGATTTTTTGATAATAAATTACTGAAATCTTAATTCTGAAATATTCTTTGTTAAATGTGTATTTAAAAGCAAATTTAAAAAAATTATTAGCCTGAATATATTCGGCCAAATATCTGCTTACTACTTGGCCTGCCAAATATTCGCAAAAAGACCGAATAGTTGCTGAATATTTGGCATCCCTACTGAAAAAAGTTTCAATTCCAGGTATATCATCAGCTAGTACTTGAAAATGATAACTATCCCCCGTTTTTTTTAATACAATTTCATAATAAAATAGTTTAGATTATAATTATCAAACCTATTTATAGAATTTCTGAATGTTTCTTTCAAGTTTAGGACTGATTCATGTAGCTTACAGATTTAATTTAAAGTTTACAAATTATTCATATTAGGAATGTAACGAATATTCGGTATTCGTCCTATTTGGCTGGCTGAATACTAAGCAGATATTCTGCCAAATATAAAAAGAATATGGAGGCCTTTCTCGGAGGGTGCCATTTTTTTTTTTTTTTATCTTGACCGAATCAGATCGGCAATAATTTTAGCCCGTCTTTTGATGGCAATTTTTCCTTGCTTTTTAAGGACTTTCAAACGAAGGCAGATTTTTTGTGATACTCTTGATCTAATAATGTTTGAACCCGGCACAAGCTAGGAACTCAGTTCTGGAGCATACGCCAGAGACGCACTCTTCATCCTTGAATCTGCCAAATATATTCAGGATAATAATTTTTTTTAAAGTGCTTTAACCCTCCAAACGCATAATTATTTTGATCTTTTTGCTCTGAGGTTAGAAAACTTGGCTTTTAAAGCATATGAATCCATCTTTTTTAGATTTAATTATATATCTACGAAATCTTAAGAATACTTTATCCATGACTGTTTAAAAAAATATACATATAAATAGGAGTCATCTGGTTTTGAAATGAACATGAAAAACGGAAAAAGATGTTTGTACCACTAAGAGGATTAAAATAACATTTAACAAAGAATATTGCAGAATTACATATCAGTTGCGAAGTGCATAGGAATTATATAATATTTTATATATTTATAAAGTTACATATGGAATCATTCAAAACCTGAAATTCATCATTGCAAAACCTGAAATTATGATGCAAGAACAATAATTTTTCAGGAGGAAGTCTATTCCATTTGGTTTCATACATATATAATGCCAACTAGGGATGTAACAAATATTCAGTATATTAGACCTATTCGGCACTTCCCCGACTATTAGATCTGGCCAAATGCTACACAGATAATGGTCAGAATAAATTCAGGATAAAATGTTTTTAGAAAAATGTTGTTTTAAATAAATTTAAAAAGAATATTGCAGAATTACATTCCAGTACTTTTATTATTAAAAAATCTAATATTTATATAATTTTAAGCTGTATAGTACATAAGGTGCATTTAATGACGTTGCAGAATTACATTCCGGTACTTTTATTATTAAAAAAATCTAATATTTATACAATTTTAGGTTGCATAGTACATAAGGTTCATTTAATGATGTTGCACATCATTTATAGAAGTCTGTTCCATACGTTTTCATATATATTACCAACTTCAGAAAATAAACAATCACTATATAACGTTCGCAGGTGCTGAAAGATATTTTCTTCCCAAATTTGCAAACCTTGGAAATTTTTCTGCATTTTTTTTCCACCCATTAAGTGGATACTCCATCCTTTCTATTAGAAGCTCTTTATCAAAATAGTAATTTACCTCTAGTAATTTTAATTTATCCATTTAATTTTCTTTTGCATTTGTCACTGTCATGCAAACAGTAACGACTCTTATTTTTTTTAAGCAAATCAAAATGAAGAGGGTTTCTCATTTCTTATTATTGGAATAAAAGTATTCAAAAACATTACAAAAGTACATAAAAGCATTAACATTTTTTTAAATATGCATTCTGTCTGCCTGTTTTTAAATATAACAGGCTTATATTCAGGACTATTCATTATGAAGCAATAAAATATTACAAAAGATTTGAGAAAATAAAAAATAATCTTAATTTTATTCATTTAAAATTTGAAAAATATTTTATTTACAATCAAAAGCAAAATGTTTTTAAAAATTTGGTATTCTGCTGCTGAATGTTCGGTATTCGGTCTGAAATGTGGACGAATATTTGTTATTTGGTCAAATCACTATTAGTTACATCCCTAATTCATACCTTCATGCTAATATTGCTATCTATTACTTTTCCTTATTTACATTCAACTGGATTTTTTATAGCATTACCTACATTATCTAAAAATATATTGTAGCTAGGACATAAAAAAGAAAACCAAAATCATTTTCAGAAAAAGCAAAGATGCATTTCTTCTCTTCAGTACAGTCTTTTTGTGATAGTTTTCTAAATTATTTAAAGCCATCGGGTAAAATAATGAATTATAACGGTTAAATTAAAGTTCATGGTATTATAACAACGGAATAACCACTTTCTACAATTTATTTATCAGAACCCAAATTATATCTTATTACAATCACTAAGCAAGTATCATCCAAGTACCACTCACTCAAACAACAGAGATTTTAAATTCGTTTGGACTTGCAACTTTAGTTTCTGGATCACTAACAACATTTAAATAAAAGTGTGAAGTCACTGGGTTTAAAATACCTGTCACTCTAAAAAGTAATTCGTTTCATCAAAATGGTTTTAAAAAATTATGGAAAATTATATAGAAATTCAATGTGGACTAATTGAAAAGAAATTAAATGCCTTACAAACATGTTGCAATTTTTAGATTTAAGAAAAATACATTACCGATTCGGTCCATTCTTTCCCATATTTCAATGTTTACAACTGCTTCATTTTTAATTAAGCTAGCCGCCACACTACCCGTTAATCCTCCACCCACAATCAGAATATTAGTTGCTATATTTTTTTCGAAACTCATAATAACTGTATTTTATATTCGAAACTAAAATGTAGCGACAAAATGAAACCATTTAAATTTAAAAATTTCGTCCCTCAAAATCGAGAGTTTTTAACAGTTTCTGTTGCCAAATATCCACAGAGAAGAATATCTAAAATGCAATTTTTGATTATTATTAGAAAAAGCCAGATAAAAAAAAAAGGACATCTAGCTGACTTGATGTGATTTAATACTTAATAAAACTTTCCGGGATTTGAAGTAAAATTTAGTTTCAGGTATGTAATTTTTCACAAAACACTTTTCAAACCATTCAATCTTTACAAATCGCAGTTTAATTTTTCTCTTCTCACAAACGTTATATTCTAATAAAGAAATTGGCAACTTTCTTTATTGTTTTGTTTTAGCGTTTTCGTCTGCGCCTTGCCGGATGACTCATATTTTCCTTTTTTCCCGGTGTTTGACGACTGTTGGTTTTGTTGTTGCTTTGTAGTTTTTGCTGTGTTCAAATTCCTCTTGCCTGAGTCGCTTACAGCAAAAAAATGAATATTTGTTATAATTATACTGTTTCAATTTAATGCATTTAAATATTAAGATGGGTTTATGCATGAGTCGGTGTTATACAGAAGTCACCCGTTTAAGGTAACTATCTCATTTTGTGCATTTGAAAACGTATATGCTAAATGTAAATCCTTGGGCTACAGTAAATTTAAGGGCTTTTATTATTTTGATTGATTTTTATTATTGGATTTAAATCTGAGATTCTTTTTGTTTTAACCATTATTTTTAATCAAGTTCTGAACTCCTTGAGAATATTTCCTCCATCGTAGTTTGAACAATTATAGGTGCACATAACTATGAATTATTTGCTTTTGAACATAACATAATAAACGAAAACATAGGTATCAAACTCTTAAAGGGTTAAAATTACAAGTTGGTTAGAAACTTTGAATAAATTTCAGATTATTAAACTATAAAGTTGCCATTTTTACTATATTTTTAAAATTTCAGATTACTGAGGACAATACGTCTTAAATCCAAATATAAAGATCGTAGATTCAATGCTAAAATTTCTCTATTAAAAAAAGCTGTTTTAGTGAGAGTTCCTGCATATAATTATGCAAGAATGGACATTCTCAACATACAAACACCATTAGAGGCGTGAAATTTCTTAAATAAAGTATAGCAGATGATTTATAAGATTTAGAAATTTTCTTTGAATTTGATTAGTTATCAAGATTAATTTTTATTTGCCCTTGTTTTATTTTGCTTGTCATATATGTGTTTGCAACAGATTCTCATATTTTGGAAATGTAATTAAAATATTGAGGAAACACTTTTCAGTTATGTCTATTTTTAAATATTTGTGTTTTTTAAGAAAGTTATTGAGAGTTTAATTCATTAAAAAGGACCTAAATACTATACAACTTTCTTATTTTCCTGATTTTTCTTTCCTTTTTTTCATAACCTGTTATATGTACTGTTCTCTGTAAAGTATGTTACACAGTTCCTTTTGGAATTTTAGTCATTTTGATATCAAAGGATAATTTGAAATGTTTTCCGATTTATTTATCATTATGTAAAAAAAGTGGTAAGACTTAAGTTTGATGTGCGGTTTCCCGCCAAGTTGGCAAAAATCACGCCAACTATGAAATACTCGCCAAAAGCCCGCCATATTTTCATTAAAGGGTTGCAATAAAATAACTGACGTGCACCACATTTGGCGAGAAATCGCCAGTAAAAAAATCAACTTTGGCGAACACACATTAAACTTAAGTCTAGCCAAAAAAGTGTAATTTTGCCTGATATAATTGTTTTGCATTGATTATTGCCATTGTCTATTATTGTTTGAAACGATTTAATTAAAAAACCCTAAATTCATTAATTCTAAAAAATTTCATTTAACCCAACAAATTTGATCTCTTATTTTTTTAACTGAAATTTTTTTCATTGTCTTTCTTTATGTACCCGACCTTGCTCTGGATGAAAACATTTTCATGTCTTTTATTAATAAAAATTCTATTTATTGTCATAAAACCTTCACCAAAGCCTTGCTTTTGCCTCAGAATTTCGAGTTCTGTAACAAAATAAGAATTACAGTTCAAATCACCTGTTGACAACTATATCGTGTAAATGTCATGTACAACAAAATAAAATTTACTCTGATAACTCGGTTTTCATTACAGTAAACTCTCGATTATCCAGCATTCAAGTATCCGGAAAGCTCAACTAACCGGAAAAATTAGAAAGCAATGAGCAATATGCAGTACTATGGATGTACACAGACTTGCTCTATGGGGGGGGGTTCAAAAGCAAAAGTGAGAACAAAAAATAAAATAAATAGAAGGCCCTCACCTTTCCTCGAGGACATAAAAGCAGAAATCGACAGGTAAATGGACAGAATCGATAAAAAAAAAGCTCATGGGGGGGATTACTCCAGATTAGTAAGTCTCTTTCTTTTCCTTTATTTATTACCTCCAAATACCAGCAGATGTTGATTCGACTAGTAATATCCGTCGCGGGAGAATTGGAGCACGCAGCATATTCTTTAACCCTTCGATCTTCTAAAAGATAATTAGTTTTGATATTCAATCTGGGATTTGTTTATGATCACTTAAAAGTTTTATTATGCTTTCTGGTAGAATATTTTTCAGTTTAGTTATTTTATATTTTTTACAATCTATATATTTAGGTAAAAAATTCATTTTTTTAAATCTCAATGTTAAATTTAAATCTTCATAATATATTATGTAAATAAATGTTATGGAAGATACAGAATATTCATAAAAATTATATTTAATGCACATTTCAAAATGACAAAACAAATTATTATTTGGCTGAAAAAATCTTAAAAGAAAAGGCTACAGGGTCATTCCATCAAATCAACCTCACCATCTCGGTTTTCCGAATTTGGAGATGTACTATTGATATAGACTTGTAAAATACCAAATTTGATCAAGATATGTGGACTCCTTTTGAATTACACAATGCAAATTTTCAAAATTTACCCCAGAAACAGAAATTTTTGAATTGCTCTAGAGCACTCTCCTAATTGAGCTGGGACGGGTGTCATTTACAGCATTTTGCATGCTCTTCAATGGTATACAACATACTATAGGTTATATCCAAAATCTTTTGTCAAAATTTAAATTAAAATTTTATTTTAATTTTCAAAAAAGTACATATTTTAAAATTTCAAATTAATTCAAGATAGTTTGTATTGTAAATCACCTGGCAAAATAATTTGGGATGACAATGGCTTAGTTAAAAAAATTTTAAACTGAACTTATTTGTCATTAATTCCTAATATTAGAACTGAATAATAAGAAAGCTAATATTTACACTAGCTGAAAATAAATATGAATGCTAACCTGAAGGAAGAATACTGTAATGAATCTAAAATAATTAAATCACACATTTGTAACTTTAATCAATACATAGCTCATCTTTAACAATAAAAAATAATGACATTAAAAGGTAAAACACAACCATCATACAAATAAAATAAAGATATAAACAAAGCATCTGAGAAATGCTAAGCACACACAAGATAAAATGAGAAATAAAAAATTCTAACATGAATGAAATTCTTATGAAATCTTAATTTCTTAAGAATTTCATTCATTATAATAGTTTTTCATATAAAGAAGCTTACAAACATTTCAAAGACAAGTTTCCTGCATTAAAAGAGGTTTATTCTAAATTTTGAGTTGGACTGTAACATTGTATGTTGTGATCAAAGTGGCACACTCTGCTTCTGTGTGATGCCTAACTTACAAAATGTCAAATTGATTATAGACAATGCTAAAATGAATACTATGCAAAATAAAATTACAAGCAATGCCTACCAAAAGTACTTCTCTATAACCCATCACAACTGATTGCAACATATGGGGAACTGTTTACTTCCGTGAAACTGAGATAGGTACAATTTTAAGAAAGAATCCTTTTGTAAATTTGATTGAATAAGTTCCTAGTGGTTTCAGTTTTAAAAGACAAGTTCCTAGATATCCTTTTCTTTCTAAAACCTTAGAGAAATATTCAGAAAAATATTGATTTATTCTGCAGAAGTTGTCTTTTTGGTTCAGCACAACTTCTTGCCAAACAAAGGGAGCATTCTTTAATGAGAAGAATATATCTCAAGAGTTTCTGTGTCACCTGTGATTTTTTTGAAACTATAGCATGCAAGATGAATCACAGAGGTACATGGACAACCAACAGGTCACAAACCATCCTTTGTAATATATTTCAAACAGGAAAATAAAGTTGAATATGTGATTACGTGGTTGTTTCTGACTGCCTAGACACAACATTGCTTTCATACCTTTAAAAAACTCACCCTTTCTGAATCTAAATTTCAAAACTTCAAACAATTTTTTTTTATTTTTCAGTGGTCTATACAAACAAAATAAGAAAAATTTTAGAACTTCTGCTTTCTTGAGGAAGATTTAAAGTGAAAGAGTGTTATTTTTGTCACAACACATGGAAAAGGCTCTTGAAGGAATAGGGGATTCAATAGAAATGTGGCGGCAGTGCTGGTTTACAGTGACCATAATAAAAAATCAAACCCCCCCAACTTTTTAGTGCACTGTAGAAAATATTACCAAGGTAGATTTTGCCTCTCAACCCAAGAGGAATAGCTGAATCAAATTGTTTCTTGAACAGTCCTTTGATCAAGCATTATCCAAGAAACCAAGCAATATCATGCATTCATTCTCAAAACTTCACCAACATGTATTGGAAAATACTTTTCTATGATTTTGGGTTCGGAAAAAGAATTATGTCAAAATATCCAAATAAACTGAAATTAGAAGACATATCAGGTTACATCCACTGTCTATATGAAGAGAAACTGGTGGCTCAGGTATGTTTTGCAGAAAAATGAAGAATTTGATTAAGTAAAAATAACTTTTCTAAAAGATAATAAGTATTCTGCCAAAGTACAAAAAACATATGCAGTTTAATTATTCTTGAACTCATTTACTTTGTATTCTTCGCAGGTTAGCATTCATATTTATTTTCCGC
>BGPR01002230.1:77088-93469 GCA_013235015.1 Araneus ventricosus | reverse complement strand
TCGATGTACTTCGTTCAGTTACGTATTGCTTTATTAAGCTTTGCTAATTTCCGATAACTTAGTTAATAGCTATCTCTCTTCTGTCAGTTTTCTTTGAAAACAATATTTTTTTAATTCTGTGTTTTATAATAAATGATGCAAAATGTATTTGTTTTTGCAGCAACCAGCTCAAGGCCTCTCAGGTAAAATAAATTATTTTACTAATATTTTGAATAACATTTGCGAGTTATTGTGAGATTTCTTGAAAATGGGCATTTTGAAAGATTGTTTTTAAGTTGCATGAAATACAATATTTAAACTGATATTTAGGAAGAATTAGAGTTTAATTTTAAAAAGAAATTTAATCTTATTTTTAATAGAGTTTATTATGTAATAAGTGAATGTATTTATAAATCATGGACTGGCCTTTTTCTTATCAAAACCTTGTCAGTCTTGGAATGAAATAGTGTTATATGAAAGACATATTGATAAATTAATTATTTTAAACTCTATACACGCCAAGAGGAAAGGATGACTAAAAGTTTTTGATTGGCATTAGAGACATACTTATTGCTAATCTATTTGTCTCAGATTGAAAAAATGGTGAAACTATCAAATAGCACTCACTGATTCGCATACTTCGTAAAAAACGTTGCATTTAGTCAAGAGATAAGAGATTTTTTATCCTGTTTTGTAAAAGCAGAAAACATGGCTACCTTAAAAGATTCTTCCTAAAAGATCAGAAATTTTGATGTGGAGAAGAAAAATAATCTTCCCACAAAATCTGTATTTATGGGGGTCGGGGGTTGAAAGGCTCTCCATGTGAAAGTCAAGATTCAATGTATTGAAGAAATTCCAAAAAAATGTATTGAAAGCATATGCTAAATGTTCATGAACATTGCATTAGAAGATGCCCTTGGATAATTTGCTGTTGTAATCTACGTCAGCAATTGATCCTTTTTGGCGGAAGCTTTCTCTTTCTTTGACATTCATGAAAGGTCTTCCTGATCTGGTGACTAATGTCAGTAGTGTTGCAGAAAGAGATGCTTATAACTTGGCGGTACACAAGTCTCATGCTGCCAGTTTACGGCAACCACAGCAGAAGGAGCCAGTGAATACCTGGTGGATGCAAGTTAAAAATTCCAGACAATTTCCACTAGTGTCAAATATGGCATATGCCATGCTCACCTGTTTTCATGGGCCTAAAGTTGAGTCGAGTTTTAGTATCATGCACTCGGCCGCAACTTCTGCAACAAATAGACTAAGTGTAGAGTCATTTGATGCCATTCAGACTGTGAAGTATGAGCTTATGTCTGAAAAGAAATCTGGGTACTTACGTATTAACGCCACCGCAGCTACAGATTTGGTGGTTTTTAAGTGCCGCCAATCTACACTTAAAATTTTTGCGACAAATCATAAAATAAGAGTAGTCAATCGGATTTTGGTGGAAAATGGGCCGATATAGAGTTTAACATAGATTCAAAACAATCTCTATTTTCTTTCACCTGATGCTTTTCACAAAATTTAATCGACGTTAACTCCTTGCACCAGCAGTATATGAATCTCAAAGCTGAACAAAATGGAATTCTGCTTCCCTCAAACCAGTTGTCTTTTCTAAGTCCCACTTGCTACCACACTGTCTTAAATTACATTTCCAAAACTTATGTTTACCAAAATAAAGTTTCATGTCATGAGAATTGGTACATTTTCGTTTTTTTGGTAAAATATTTTGCTCCTGAAAAAATAAAATTGCATCTTGTTCTGTGTTTGGCAAATCCCAAATACGCATTTTCATAGCACTAAAAAATGGTGTCAAAAATCAGCAAACAACAAGGCAACAAGGAATCCAAAAGATAACTGCGTGCACGTGTGAATAACAAGGTTGCTGTGTGCGAACAACAAGATTGCTCTTTATTGGTGCATTAGCGCAACTTTAGCTGTGGTGACGTTAATACGTACGTACCGAAGTCTGCAGTTCAATTGTATAAAAAGGAATACCTGTAAAACCATGAATTCAGCATCAAGGAACTACAGAGCAGAAGTTCTTAGCAAAAAAAAAATTTTGTGACAAACAGTCAAGTCCAAGGAAAAAGTTCGTTTCAAAGGAAGCTGCAAATAAAATATCTCCAAAAGCTTCCAAATTGCAGAGAAATATTCATCTGAAAAAAAATGAGGTCCCCTGTCTTAAAAAATCCTCCCACATCTGAATCTTGCACACAAAATGAAGCTGCTTGTTGTACCAATGTGACTTATGCTCAAAAGCAAACTCTGAAACGCCAATTGAGTCATGTCAAGGAAAGACCTGTAAAAAAACAAAAAGCCAGTAATGTGTCCGAGATATGCCACAAAGGTCCATTGACCATTAAAGAAATGTTTTTTAAAATATTCTAGTGACATATATTTGTGATAAAGTACTGGCTTTCCCCTCATATTTGTTGTCCTATATACATTTAAATTTGTCTTGGGCAATATACTTCGTAAAGTGTCTTTGGGAAAATCATATGCTATTGATTTCTTACTTTTATAAATATTTTGAAATGAATATAAAAGCCAATTGGGCTGTAGTTTTGATAATTTTTTCTGTAAATTGACTATTTAATTCATATTTTTTGCATTTTTTTCCTTGTGTTGTTTCGTGTCACATTTTTGGATTTCCTCTCTTTTGCCTTTTGGTTAATCACGTCCCTGTATAAAAATTCATAGTAATCAGTTCACTTGTTAAAAATTCATACTTGTCAGTTCATTATTCATTATCCTGAAAGTTTGATTATAGAAGTTTAATCCCACCATATTTTTCTTATTAACAGGCCAAAATGTGGAAATCAAATTTCATATCAATCTGCTCAATTTTTATTGTATTTAAGCATCAAAGCCCATCCTACCTAGAAGGGAATAGTTAAGACGTAGAAATCATCTTGAAGATGTTAGACAGAAGATTTTACCTTGCCATATTTTTAGTCTGGAAATTATTGATCAAATTTCTTGTCAATCGGTCCATTTGTTATGAGTATTTAAACAGCTGCTCTTGTCCAACAGCAGAATGGGATGGGTTGGTATTTAGGAAGCTGATATATTTCAATAGAGTATTATTTTGTTAAAATGAAGTGTTTTATTTAAAAAAAGTATTTTATCCTTTCTTCTGTTGCTGCCATGTCTGCTTTTTTGTGTGTGCTTTTGTGTTGTATTGTTACAATATCCTCATTGTGTTGAAATCTTCCCTAGCATCTCGTCGTGGTTAAGCTGTGTTAGAAGCCAGGTAAGTCATTTTGTCCTTGTGTAGTTTTGTTCTCTTTTTCATTGAGCAACTTGTGTTTGTTCTCTGTTTTGCTTTCACTTCTCTCTCCATAGATGTGTATTTTAACTCGAAACCAATTCCTCCATTAAAATATTTAGAAACTGCCCTAGAATATGATTGGCATGATCAAATTTTGAAAGTAACTGGCAGATTAAAAGTTGAAATTTTTTTTTTAGATGTAGATTTAACTATAACAGACAGCATGATTTAAAATATTGCTATTATTTCATATAAAATGGTTTCAAATTTTGTATGAAGGCTGCTTAAATTTTTTTTAAATGCATATCGATTAGTATCAAAAATTTTTTCGGATTAAATAAGGTATGAATAATTCTCATTAGTTGTGTTAGTGACAGCTGATGGTGATTGTCAATTATTTTCCTACATATTACTCTTGATTATATTTGTTTGGTACCTTCTAAAGCTCAGCATTTTTGTCACATAGTCATTGATTTGTGCTTACAATTTTTTTTTCCACCCTATTTAAATGATAGTGAAACGCCAGTCACACCCAAAAGCAAATTCATAACTCTCATTGAAGAATTAGTAAGGATACAAAGATTCATTTGGCCTTTGTAAATTTGGTACATGATAAACTAATTTTATTGAAGAGTTTACTCAATATACAGGGTTAGCCTAAATGATCCATCAGGTTTCAAAACACTGTGTATTGAGAGGTATACGACCTACAAAGACAGGTGACACATGACAAGATACATACGCTTTCCAAGTCCACGGGGCTCCAACTCACTGGAGCACAATTGTCCGCTACTTTCTCAACAGAGAACTGCCACATCGCTGGATAGGGTGCGATGATCTGGGTGATGTTCCGCTATTGCCAATGCCCCCCCCCCAGGTTGCCAGATCTCACGCCATGTGATTTCTTCCTGTGGAATTATGTGAAGGACAAAGTTTATGTACCCCCAATGCCAACAACGCTGCAACCACTGAAGGAACGCATCACTGCTGGTATGTCAGGCATTGGCGGAAACATGCTATTGGATTACCGTTGGGATGTGTGCCGGGTGACCAAGGGCTCACATATTGAACATTTGTAGTATCTACCAGAAACTTGGTTAGTGTATGTATCTTTTCATGTATTGCTCGTCTTTGTACGTCGTTTAATTGTAAATAAACAGTTCTTTGAAACCCGATGAATCATTTAGGCTAACCCTGTATTATTAAGATTTTTTTATTATCTTTCTTTTATTTTAAGCAATGTCTAAAATTTGTTTGTTAATCAGTAGCCTTCCTCCTTCACATTTACTGTTCTCTGATTATTTTCTTATTTAGTTAGCATGTTGGCATGTATTTACATTTTTGTTCATTACATCTTGTTTTCCTTAGTTCTGTTTTTATATTAATTTCAGTTTAGTATCACTTGAAAAAGATCTAGTTTCTAGTGATGTGTCATTACTGCATGATTCAGAAAGTGAAGATTCAGATGTTTTATATCAGGTATTTAAATTCTTTGGTAAAATTAAGAGCTATGCTTTATTATCAGATTTTTTAATATTATTTACTGTGAAATAATATTTAAAGTAAATCATAGAGCCTGTTTTCAATTATGAATTTGAAAGATGATCTTCAACTTCATAAATTTATCTGCATTGCGTTAATTAATCCTTTCTTTATTTGCGTTCTAATTCATCATATCCCTTAAAGGTCACTATATCTATTATAATGGATTATATCTCTAGCTGTTAAAAAAATATTAAATAGTACTTTGTAATTAATCAGCTATTTGTATTATACAAGTATTTTTTTTATATATATGCCTTTGATTTCTTTTTAATTTGCAAACTTGACTTTTTAATTGGAAATATTTTTATTTACAAATATTTTTTTTAAGAATTTGAGTTTTAGTTCTTGATGTTGATTGTTGATTGGCTAAGCATACAAATTGAAAAACCAGTTTAGAATTTAAGAGTAGTCTGCTAATTTTACTAATTAAGCATACAGCTATCATTTAATTATTAATAAAATTCATGTGAAAAAGTGTAGAGCAACATATAACAGGGATTCTTATTCCTGATCTTCATATCATTTTCCTCAGAAAAATTTTGCAGCAACCCCAATACTGAAAAATAAACGAAAAAGAGAAGCATTCATAATGAATAATTTAGAAAAAAAATGTAAATAAAATTAGTTATTTAGCAAATTTTAATTTGATTTTGGTAGTCAAGATTATTTCTTTCAACTATTTTTGTTTACAAATATTGAAAAATCCAAAATTCAAGAAGACCCAATAAGAGTTTCATTTGGCGTTCTTAGTATTTTCTTAGGCATTCCGCAGTTTAAAAGGCTGTATTCTAGGGCAATGACAGAAGAACATCTATCTTGAATAAAAATTTAATGAATTTAGAGATTTAGGTAAAGAACATCCCTTTTATTGCATATAATTCAATGGTTAATGAATAATTAATTTTAATGTCACATGCAAAACTTTGTGATTGTTCTCAATTGCTGGAAACTATCTGTATTGCTATCAATAATTTGTTTTTCCAGGATCCTTTGTTTATTTTATATTTTCTGAAGTCTTCAAATAAGGAGATAAGTAAATGAAAATGAATTATTTCTTTTGGTTGAATGCTCATAGGTTGAAGATGATTAGAAGTTCTAACCCATAACAATTAGAAAAAGGATAATGTATTCTTGTTCACCATTCAGTAAAAATATTAAAAACTAAGAAATGATGATTGATACTAATAGATTCCCTACTACTCTTCATTTATTATTATAATTAAAGAAATCAGTTTTCATCTTCTTGGACTGGTGCTCATTATTTATTATCTTCCATAAAATGGATTTCAAAATGCCTGTAGAACCTATTTGAACAAACTGTAACTACAAATGTGTTAGCCGTAGCGGCTCGTCCAGCAGAGCTGCAGTCCCAATTATTTTAAAAGATTGTATTTTTGTTTTTATTCTAATTGGTTTACTTTTTCACTTTGAGAATTCAGTGATCAACAAAAATGGCAAAAAAGTAATAAAAAATGTAAAAAGAAGATGGAAAATCAACAATTAAGAGAGAGAGACCAGAGCTGCATCAAGTTTTACCCCTCCTTTGGATCCGATATTAACGCAAAGAGCATCGCGAAGTGGGGAAAAAGCAACCCTTTCTCTACTTGAAATTGCATTCATTTGAGCTGCATTTTTTTCAGCTCTTATTTGGCGTGACTTCCTCATTTGTTCCTTTCTCAGTAGTTCAGTCGTTAAGTCATTTTTTTAAATCCAATTCTGGAGGAGTTGTAATTTTTTGCTTCTTTGTTTTTTTGGGTGCTGATTACGATTCTGAAGTTTACCACCAATAATTTTTGTTGGAATTTTAGTTATATCCAAAAAAGATAAAAAAAAAAAAAAAATTCTCCAGTTTTTTGCTTATAACTCAAAAATAACAATTTTTAGTATATCATCATGATACACCAAAATAATCATCACAAAATTTCCTACAACTTAGGTCTATAAAACTTTTGCAGCACTGCTTGTTTCTAAGCTGACTAGCAGCCACTGTGTGTTAGTCATGATATTGCGTGTGTTTAAATAATTTTATGTGTTGATCTGCAACTACTTTTCTAATATTGTTTTATCTAGCCCTTTTTAATTTCTTCCACATTTTTTAAACTTGCCTATCTTTATATTTTAGAGATGTGATTCTTATCATTGCATAAAATGGAATATCTCCTGTTATTTCTTGTATTCTTTACATAATATTTTATAAGTGATATTGAATGACTTGTCAATTTCAGCTTGGTGTTGACAGCGAAGAACTCGAACTTCAAGAAGAAACTGTAGCAGCTGAACTCTTCAAAGAAGCTGATAAAATAAAACAAATTGCTGAGAATTCTACTGAATTGATAAATCCAGCTAAGCTAGCTCTGGCCACCACTGCACGATGGTACAACCAACTTTGACACATTTTCATATTGACATTTTAAAAATTTTGCATTCATTCTTACTTAATAATGAAGTTGCCATTCTCTAATTAAAATTAAGTGTTACAGTTGCACTTGTTTTCATGGTGTAAATTGTGTACAACTCTCTAAATTATATTTTTAAAAGTGAATTTTAAAAAATCGGGTAGAAATTAGCATTCTGTTTAATATATCTGAAAATTACATTAGTCAGTAATAATTAAATTTTGTAATTAAGATTTCTTCTGAGAAAAATATATTAGTGACTTTCATAAAATTGTTTTTCTGAAATATGTAATGAAAATATGTAATGATTAACTCTTGTCTAATATTTCATTCATTGTACTATTTGTGTGGCATCACTGTTTATATTTATGCATTCAAAATTAACTACATGATGCAATGCATCCTTTTAATTTTATGGAAAACAAACCTTATAAATGGTCAATTTTGTATTCACTTTATTCTTTGCATTTTACATAATTTAACCCTTTAAGCGTTTTGCCTGTATTTTTCCGTTTCTCATACTGAGTTCAAGAGCAGAGAATTCATGTTTATATGTATAATTTATTAAATTACCATAGATAACATATTCTTAAAATTTCAAAGACTTTATTAAATTCAAAAAACATCCAATTATACAAATTAAAAGCAAATTTTTATGACTTTAAAGTTAGCACATCAAAATAGCAAACCGCTCAGAGGGTTAATACCATTATCTAGGTTAATATTTTATAAGTTAAATTGCCTTAGATAAAACATGACTTGTATTTTAGGGAGAGATTACATACAAATACCAAAGAATCACAAGCACAAGAGAAAGGTAATAGATTTTTGTAAAAAAATTCTTTCTATTATGTTTGTTTTCTATTCAGAGGAAAGTCCCTCTTTTGATGTAATTAATTTCATTTTATGTATAGTTTAATATCTCAGCTTTCAGTGTTTAACAGATTCGTTTTCTTTGCTATTTTAATAAGATGATCCCTTCTGTTTTGGAAAGGGGCTGTCGTTTTCATTCATCTCAGAAGGCATATAATATGTGAGATGTTTATGGATTCTACATAATTTTGTGCGAAATTATAAAGCTAATTAATAATTAAATTTAAGTTTTAAGACTAAAAATGCAATAATTCGATGCACTAGTATTCTCAGGCTTTTAAGTTAAGTGGTTAAAAGTGCCGTAGGAATAAATAAATCATTATTAAATATAAATTTATACCTATCTAAATTTGTATCAGGTAAGGGGATAAAACTAAAATTTACTTCAAGTCGTTATATGAAAAATACTTAAACATTTTCTTTTGCTACACTGGTTGGTAGGTAACCAAACCATCATCATCATATCCAGCTGTCAGGAAGAAAATCACAAGCTCTTATCAGAAGAGCAAGACCGGATGCAGTTCGCACTCAAGTGCAAACTTAAATGGATTTCTTTTAAAATTTGGATAAATATAAATATTTGAGTTAGTAAAATTATCTTAGTTCTTCTAGTCTAACTAATTTTGCAAATTCTATCTAGAAAAATTTGCCTGCAAATACTCGCAACACGCACATATTTCACAGTTTATCCTCTGAGTTTTTTGTATAAATAATTTTTTTTCATTGTTTGTAAATGTATAAACCATCATTTTAAAAGGTTATTCTGATATCTTAAATTCTCTT
Organism: Araneus ventricosus; assembly: GCA_013235015.1. Classification (NCBI taxonomy): domain Eukaryota; kingdom Metazoa; phylum Arthropoda; class Arachnida; order Araneae; family Araneidae; genus Araneus; species Araneus ventricosus. The sequence continues at coordinate 84,619 of BGPR01002230.1, read as the reverse complement.
TTTATTTTCAACCCTTATCGCTTTTGAAAATTATCTTTGTCGACCATTCTGAATGACTCTCTTTTTCAATTTGAGCTGATACAGAGACTTTTATTATTAGATAATAAATCATTTAATAAAGAAATCTTTTATTATTAGATAATAAACCATTTAATAAAGAAATCTTTTATTATCAAATAATAAATCATTTAATAAAGAAATCTTTTATTATGATGGATTCTATGATAAGAAATAAATGCCATTTAGCTTATACTTCAACCATTAAATATTTTGAAAAGAAATGAGCAAAATTTGAAATTTAAGTTTTGCATTGATTCTTATTTGATTTTTAAAAAATTTATATCAGGTGAAACTTCCAATGGAAAGCATTTAAAAGATCAAGCAAGTTGTAGCAGTCCATCTTCTTCTGTTGAATTAGAATGGGAGAATGAAGATGGTAAGTATGCCATACTTTAAAAAAGAAACAATAACCTTTGATTGGAAATGCAATCTCTTTAGCAATGAAGTTTAATGTAAGATATTTGTTGAAACCTGTTGGATTTTTACATCCATTTCAATCAGGAATAAGATTAAATTGCTGGGAAATTTCATCAAGGAAATAATATACAATACACATTTTTTGGTACTTTTCCGTTAGCCGGGCGCAAATGTCGCCAATTGTGAACCAAACGCGAGCCAAGTCGTCAAGCAAAGCAATTTGGCGGAAATGTCGCCAAAAGCGAAGTGATTTTCCATTAGCCGGGTGCAAATGTCGCCAATTGTGAACCAAACGCGAGCCAAGTCGCCAAGAGAATGGTTGTAAGAAATTTGGCGGAATTTTACATTATTTGGCAATTTTTTGCTTGCGCAAGGCTAACGGAAAAGTACCCATTTTTTTCAATATCCAAGTTAAAAATTTCCTTTTATACATGTTTTATTTTGCTTATTGGTCTATATTTATTATTCCTTTTAAAATTCAGAATATCTCCGTCAATGAAAGATGTTTACCAGTTCATATCTGAGAATATTGTATGCTATATAATACGACTTTTTATTAGGTTCTTTTTCAGCACAGAATTTATTATTGTTAATGACTGTGATTTTCGTTTTGTGTGAAGGTTTATCTCCCGTCACTCATGTACCTGGTCGTGATGACCCATCCTCAGATACAGCCAGCTGTCTGTCAGAGCTTTCTACTCCAGTATCCAATGGGAATGAAGAACTCGAGTGGGATGGTCATTTCACAAGGTACGCTGTTTGAAAAATGAAGTCGATAGTTTCTTGCCAATCAAATATAACAAATAAGAAAGCGACAGTCGCATGTAGATGGATTGTAAACCCAGCCATTTACTTGAAGTATAGCCATGCCATTTGTTCTGAGCCCATTTTTTTTTCACCCATTTTAATCAAAAAATACTGGCACACCATTCACTTGTATTTAAAAGGACACGAACTCTGAATGAAGGTGGGGGGGGCAATCCTTTTTCCCTCTCTACAGTTCCTTGTCAATCGCTCTCCGATTTTCCCCAGTCAGCAGATTTTAATTTATTCTACGCTCAAAGCGAGGATTCAATCTACGCAAGACATTGTTCTTTTCGCTAGCCTCTTTCAGGCTCCCTCTGATTTTTCGTTCCGATTTCAGTCCAGACAGAATTCCAAACACCACAAGCCATTTGGCTTATTTCCATAGATTTTGATTGCTTTTTCCTTTTCGCGTTCCAAAATATCTAGTTTATCTGTGAAGTGAATGGCCGATTTAACATGTATCATATTCTGTTGATGTGATGATTAGAGCGTGTGATTGTTTTTCTTTTCATTTCATAAATTTTGTCTGTAATTGAGCTACTAACAAAAATAAACACTATTTATTTATTATTATTTTTTTTTGTCAAAAAAGATATTTTCTGTGGGAAATGTTTTGATAGAGATCTCCATGTCCAAAAAAAATCTACCAAACTGATTTTCCTATGCTTAGTTAGAAACTTGTCCTTCATAAAACAAAAAAAAAGTATTTTATGGGAAGCGTTTTTAGTTAAAGGATAACTCTGAGGTTTTTTCTGTAGAATTAAAATTAATAGATGTCAAAATTCCTAAACATAAATATTGTGCATACATATATGAGTTTTAGAAGTCTTCTGATATTCACCGAGTTTCGTCACCTTAACTAGCAGTAGAAAATTTCCTAGAAATGAAAGTGTATGCATATTTGAAATTTATTAATTTGAAAAATTATATGCATTTTTTGTCTAGTTTTAAATACTTATATACATTTTTAATCAACTTATCCAAGATGCTTTGAAATTTTCTTTTATATCGTGAAATAACTTTTTAAAATAACTCAAAAGGCTAAGAAGCTTTTCATGTTATTGTGATAAAGTTATTTTTTCCATGACTTATGTGCACGATTTTCGTTATTGGATGCGGTGTATTTACATTTTTATCTTTTATAGCACCCACATTAGTCAACTTGATATGGAAACCGAGAGACTAATATCGGAAATCGAGCGCTTGACATCTGGTGCTCTACAAGGAGCCGAATCATCCGATAGATGACCAGATTCGAGTTAAAGAAGATTTTATGGAGAATTCGAAAAAATGTCTGTTGTAGTAAGTTTCCTTTTCAAATATTTATGCACACTAAATTTTAATTATTAACACATCAAACAGTAGATTAAAACAGTTTTAGTCTTATTAATTGGACCATGTAAACTTACTTGGAACGAGGCAAAGCTCACAGGTAATTATTTCAGAATTTTATATTGTTATGGTGTTTTTAATTTGTCTGAGAATATCAATTAAACCCTTGTTAATTTTCTAAGAATTTTAAAAATATATATACGATGGAAATATGTATATAAAATATGTATTTCTGTCTTGATAAACAAGGGCATTTCTTTACTATATTGATAATTATTGTTTTTATGAATACCAAATTTCTAAAGCTCTATGAGTCTGTAATGTCAGTTTGAGTCATTCGCATTTTATACACCATGAATTCATAGTCTTAAAATTGAAATAGAAGAAAATCAGTTAATGTTTTTATTTCTAGGTGTAGTATGAAGTAACTTTTAATATGTTTGATAGTAGTTAGATGGAAGATTTCACTACTGTCACCCTACCTGCAAATCTAACAGTACACTTCAAATGTACTGCTACAGTACTACATTTCGAAATGAGGTTCCCCACTTTTTTTTTTTGTCTAAAAGTCCAGAAGAGAAATGAATACCTGACCTTTTTAATATTTAATTATTACTGTCAACTGCTAAAATATTCAAAATACATGGGGACTTTTTTTTTTAGTCTGTGTCTCAAACAATCGAACTATTTTAGAATTTTTTATTTGTTACAAAATTATTTATTTGAATCTTTTTTTTTTTTTTTTTTAGGACTTCATCTTTTGCTTAAAATGACATATATCACTGTCCAGCATGCATTTCTGTGAAAGCTGGAGCTCACGATTTAAAAGAAGCTCGCCGAGAAATTAATATCTATTAATGCCTTATATTTCTGCTGTGATTAAAAACTAATTTCACTGATCTTCCGAAAAGTTCATTGACTCATCAGCAAGTTTTTGAAAAGCTGTTCATTTATGTGCTCAATTTTTGTAAAATGTATGTGTAATTGTGTGCAGTTGTGGCTTTAACCGTTTACAGGCCAATGTTCCCAATCGGGAACATCGAATTGAAAATTAATTTAGAAATAAAATATTGTTCATATTGCTTTGAAAAAATTGTTAATTACAATTGAAAGTAAGCTTGATTTTTTGATATAGAAATTATGTTTCAGATATAAAATGGGGAATGTACAGAAACTCTTAAAAATGGGCTTTTTTTACATTTTAATTTGTACGTAGGATAAAAATTCCTAAACAATTAAATAACAATCCAAAATTTCTAAAAATTCATACACATAGTTGAAAATGTTCACGTTGCTAAAAACATATAAAATTTAATTATATAAATAAGAAATGCATTTGCTGTTCATTAAAGTTTCATGTTCCCAATTGGGAACATTGGTCAGTCATCACTATTCTGTGACAGAAGGAATTTCTCTATTGTGAGTTTCCACTGAAAGCAAAATCTATACTTATAAAAGGCAATGTTTGTGTGCGTGTGTATGTGTGTGTCCGCGATGTCCAGAAGAATCTATCGCATTTACAGCCATGAAATTTGGCACAAAAGTAGTCGTAATGGTGACTGAATGCACCTCGAAGCCGGAGTTTTAAAATTTAATCTAAAAATTTTTTATTTAATGCTTTGTGTTGTTTTGGGTCATTTTCGGCACATTTACGGCTTTAGCATCTTTTTTAATGATAGTTGAAAAACAATCGATGCACCATTGGATAGAACAAACAATTTTCTTTCTAATGAAATTTGTTTTGAGCTTCAAATGTAATTTACTGAATTTTGAGAGTTTTTTTTTAAATAGTCAGTTTTGCCGACAAAATTTTGTTTTCGTATTTACATTTACTGCATCCCCCGTTCTACTAATATGATCTCTTTCATTTTTTTTTTTTTTTTAGATAATGAATGGAATATTCCCTCCCACCCCTTGATTTAAAACAAGAACGGTTAAAATATCTTTTATGGTTGAATATTAATTAATTTTTTTCTGAAGTGTTAAAATATTTTAGCTTCTTTTTTTCCTCCTTGATTCTTCGTAACCAAGGTCGTGGTGTTCTATTCCCAGCATGCATTTCATCAAAACCATGCGACGTTATTATCTCTTTCCTTTCAGCAAGATTTTGAAATTCGATCGTACCATCTGTCGCTGGTTTTAACGAATTTGTTTTTATACTTTTTGATAGTCGATGTAAAGGCTGATATCTTTAGTTTTAGAAAACATGTTCATCTGGCATGTACTTTCGCTGAAACTGAAAAAAAAATGATATATGCCCTCAAGGAGCTATTTACACAATGTGGCTTCAATGTTTAAACCTGAAGCTGAAGATTATAAGCTTTTTCTAAAAAATTTTTGAAATTCAGGATGATACAGGCAATGCCGTGAGGGTACTGCTAGTTTCTTATAATTCAAGAAAGGAAGTCCCCTTGTTAATAGGTTAATGCTTTAGTTTTGGTGAATAAAACTCATTTTTATCTGTAATCAGGGGGTGGGGAAATTATAAATGTGTCAGATAATTATTTATGTATAGCCAAAATTATAATTCTGTCGTGATTTGTTTCTTCTAATTAATATTTTCATTTTCCAGTCCAACTAATCGAAAGATATCCTTATGCACAGAAGGAAAAGGTACGCACAGGACAACGACATTTGATTCATAAATTTATTTTGGGGGTGGGTGGGATTGATCAGTTGCATGAATTGTGAGAAACTACCGTCACATCTTCGCAAAAAGAAATGATGGGGGTTTTTTTGTTTTGTTTTGTTTTTGCAAAATGTAATATAGTTGTTGCTCCTGAATGGAGCAACTCACAAGAAACCTAACCAACTCACTCATCTGGAGTTTCATCGAGAAGCTACAATTGCCTTTTTACGAATTGGGGCAAAAAAGGATGGACCTCAAACATGACCAAAAGTTACCAGTTGCTTGTCGCAATGGAAGAGTGATAGTCATTGGCTTATTGCAACAACTCAGGTAAATATGCATAATGCGGAGAAAAAACAAGATTACAGTGCAAAAAGAAGGGGATTGTATTCAAACTACTTGCCACAGAGCCATAGGATACAGTAATAAAGTTTTATTTTCTGCACTTTTTTTGTGCAAAATATATTTTTAATTCATAAGTTTTTAATTGAATTCTTATCTGTGCTTAGTTATAAAAATAATTATTACAATACTTTGCTTATTATTCAGTCTGATCAACACTGTTATCCATTTGTATGTCTAGTGTAATGAGCTTAATCAGAAGTTGCCAATGTTCCCAATTGGAAACAGTAAAAACAACACATATTAAAAAATTTATTCACAATTGAATGGTTGATATCATTAAACTAAAGCAAGAGAAGGTGAAATCTAATTAAAAATTAACCTGTATCTGAATTCGATCTGTAAACGGTTAAATGATGATTCATTGGTATGAACAGGTCTGTAACTTACCATCTTGTTATATAAATATTTATGATAATTGATCATAATGTGTACTTCCTTCAATAATCGATTGTTGATATGATATTTGTAATCAAAGTTTCCTGTTGCTGAGGATTGTCTCTACTACCTCTTTATCTGTTCGGGCATTGTTTAATTTCTTTACTGTGAACACTTACTAGCATTGAAATGTGCCATTATATTCAATCATATCTATATTTTTCCTGTTGCCATATCTTACAAAATTTACTTTTGCATAATAGTGCTATTAACTTTCCGTGCTTAAATCTGCTGTCAGTGTGCCACCTGGAATGTGCTTACAAATGCTGTTATTTTTATATAAAAGGATATCAAGTATTGATTTGAATTTTTTAAAAAAATGACCTGCTTCTCACTGTGTAATTCACAAATGACAGTAATTGTTTCACTGTATTATATGATGCACATTTTTTTTGTCTATTGATAAAAAAAATGCCATATGAATTTATTTTTTACAGGGTGCCAATTATGCACATGGCATTTACTAAATAAATGTTTTTATGTCCTTAATTTTAATCAATTTTTTTAAAAAATGCAATATCATGTTTCCCATTTTTTAATACTTTTAATTAAGAATTATATTTTAATTTTAGTAATTATTTTACTGTGTAATTTTTGATTGTTTAAAGTAATACTTGAGAACGTGTTATAGTAAACATACCCGCAGAGAGTTTCAGATGTGGTCCACCATTTAAACAAAATTGGGACAAGATAAATAGTGAAATTATTGGTGCTTTCTCTTGATAAATTATTTTTTTTACTAAAACTAAAGTTTGTAATTTCAGAAATTGATACTAAAAAAATTTTCTCAGGATCATGATGATCTCAAGATATGTTTTCTTTCATCTGATGTGTTATGACTAAATCAGATATAAATTTCCGAAGAAAATTATTTAATTTAAACTAAAGTTTTTGTAGAGCTGACTTCATATAAGTAAAAATTTTGTCTTTAAATTTCAATTTATGTACTTACTACACCATGCATATTTGTAAAGTATCCTCTTGAAATTTTAGTATTGTTTGCATAATCAATTATATAAACTCTACATTTCTTTGAAGAAAAAGAAGTAAAGAAGAAGCATGTTACATTATTTTAGGATTTGATCCAAAATTATGAAAATAATAATCCATTCAAAATGTTTTTGAAAAAGATTTGTTTCTGTTGATATTTTGTTTTAAAAATAATTTTAAAAATTCCTCTCTAGATTTCGAGGAAAAGAGAAATTCGCCACTTCCCCTACAACAATTAAATTGAAACTCTTGTACATATAAGTTCACTCAATTTCAAATATTCATTTTTTTATTTAGATGATTGTTGATAAATAAAAGTGAAATAATCAAGATCTTGAAAAATGTAATCCAAAAATTCTAAATTTTTGAGTCTTTTTTTTAAATATATTACATTTTTTTCCTAATTTTTTAGGGTACTTCTTCTAAGTTCATTCAATTTAAAATATCCATTTTTTT
>BGPR01002230.1:49811-77078 GCA_013235015.1 Araneus ventricosus | reverse complement strand
TGTTGATAAATAAAAGTGAAATAATCAAGATCTTGAAAAATTTAATCTAAAAATTCTAAATTTTTGAGTCTTTTTTTAAATATATTACATTTTTTTCTAATTTTGTAGGGTACTTCTTCTAAGTTCATTCAATTTAAAATATCCATTTTTTTAAATTTAGATTATTGTTGATAAATAAAAGTGAAATAATCAAAATCTTGAAAATTTAATCTAAATTTTTAATTTTGGCAAAGTTTTTTTTTGAAATATATTACATTTTCTTCTAATTTTCAAGAGGGTACTTCTAAGTCGAATCAACTGTAAATGCATGCTTAGAGTTTCATTCAGAAAAGAAGTGTGAGATTTGCATTTGTATGTATTCATGTATATTTAGATCTCTTTCCCTTCCTTATGTTATAGATGAAGTGCTGTATATAGTTTATACTGTATTTATATACGATATTTTTAGTGAATGTAAAAGATAATACATATTTTTGAAAACTCGGGGATTATTTAGAAATTATCCGAATACATATTGTCTTTAAATTACGTACATAATAGATAATACCGAGATAGAAAATATTACTATATTTAGACTTCCTAGCCGATTATTTGTGAATAGTTTTTTGAGACAAGGTAGTTTGCAGAGATATAAATAATGCTTAGGACTCTATTCTATTTAAGGTATTGAAAGAATAGGTCATTTTTCCTAGACTTGCTAATGCATAGCGAAATTTAAATGAATCCCCAATATTATTTGAGCAGGTATCAAATGATATGCTATCCTAGACTAGATGTCTAATTGTGTAATGGCGATTCCATCCACCTGTTGCTACCTTGCAGTCACCACTTGTTGCTTTCATCTTCCTGCCTGTCCTGTTCCATCCATCTGACAATTGCAACACCTGCCGTTTTGTTTTTTAAAAGGTCTGCCATCCAAATAATGCCGTCTTTGTTCCATCATTGCCGTGCCATTTTGTTCCATCATTTTATTTTATGAAGCAAATGTGTGCTTTAAAGCAAACTATTCACGATATTTCCTCTGAATTTATCCATTCCATGCAAATGCTTATTGTCGACTGGAGATAGCTCTTCTGTTTCTTCACCATTTTTGTGATGAAACAGAAGAACTGCAGCAATTTTTGTTGTGAATGTTTGATAGAAACTGTGGTGTTCAACGGTTCATTCAAACAATAAAGAATCTGGATTACAAGCTGTATCTCCTTTATTCAGGCTTCCTTCATTTATGTACAAATGTCCACAAATGATCTCTTATTCTCCTCAGCGAGAATATATTACTTGTGTGCAGTTCTACACTCCTCAGCGAAAAATAGAATTCAAAACAGCTGTCACACAGAGCAACCCGAAAAATCACACTCGCCCACTTCCGGTCCAAAACCTCTCTGTTCCTCTCGATTGCGATGACTGGTGACCCCAGAAGGTCACTGATACCCCTGGGTTCACTGTTATCATGTCTGCCATCTATCGGCATTAAAAGAAACGTCACCAAGTTCTGCGCGATAACCACAGAGTTAGCAATCTGGACCCCCGTAGCACTACAGAAACATAAAAATGCATGCAGTAGATCCTTATTGGTTATCTGCTTCTTCAGGCAACATGCAAAGAATTGAAAAAAGAAAATCAGTTAACTGCTTCAGACTCAGCACATTGAAGCACCCCTGGCACGTGAAGAGAATGGAAGAAAAGACTGCAATATGCTTTACAAAACAATGTATTGCCCAGTAATTGAATATATAATTGCAAAAAATATGCAGATTTTACTATTCATTTTTAATATATGTTACTAATTAATTATAAAGTAAACTGCTGTCCGATTCATCAGTTTCAGGAATTGCTCGTGGGAACAAAAAGAAAGAGTGGTTCGGATTCACTCTATTAAGACAGAGGCCTTATCTTAGCAAGAGAAAGAAAGAATGCTCTAACAGTCTAGGAATCAGTTCGAAAATGACTCGTTAGAAGAAGCAAAAAAGGGAACAAAGAATACAGATTACCTGTTTGGTTAAAATTATATTTTTTAAAAGAACAATTGTCACGGTAAAGGTATTTTGTGATCTCTGAAACGATTCATGAATTCAAATTGACAGCACAAGGCAATCTGTCAATTGTCCCAAATATTATCTTACTGGATATAAAAGTGATTAAATATAATTGAAGATAATTAAATTTTTAACACCAATTAGCAGCATTCTGTGCAAAAGTATATACATGAAACAAATTCTTAAATTTGATGAAAGTCCTCTGCTAGCCCTAAGACACCTAGAAAGATGTTACATCATTCGCTGGTGTGGCGCAATCACCAATAGTGTCCCTAAGGTCGGTACTGTTGGAACTGTGGTCAGATGATGAGGACAACACCTGAGCTGCCACTCCCCTCTCCAAATGTTCGCACCACGTCAGTGGAAGGATGCTTGACCACTATATATGGATTTAACATGTAACAGGCCCTATACGTGGCCTATCTTCAGTGGAATCGGATTTCAAACCTGGAACCCTCTGGCCCCAAAGCCGGGACCTTACCACTAGGCCACCACGGCCCCTTTTAACTCCATGAAACAGATAAGGTGAAGGTCGCATGCCTCCCTGGAAAAAAGAACGTAAGAAATGGCAAATTTCCATTCTTGGCAAGAAAAAGCGATCTTATTCAATTCATATACCAACACTGAGGTGGGAAGATCCATGCGTTAAATGAGCAAGATTTATCTGTGTTTTTAGAATGGGGGAAATTTTGCATGATTCTCTTTGAGGCGTTGCGAAGTCTAAATTAGGATTTAGGCTGTCCATTTATTACCAGATAATAATTCCACTCGTCTCTTTCAGTTAGAGAATTTCTAACTCCATGATTAGTTTAGTTTAATTATATTAACGTCCCGTTTTGGAGCAATACGAGGGCTATTTTGGGACGGACCTCGTAATTTTGAACCACGGTCAGATGACGAGGCCGACACCTGAGCTGGCACTCCCTCTCCAAACTTCCAAGCCACACCAACGAGAGGACGTTTGGCCACTACGTACGATTTAGCCTGCAACAGGCCCCATACACGGCGGATCTTCAGTGGAATCGGGTTTCCAACTTGGAACCCTATGGCCCCAAAGCCGGGACCTTACCACTAGGCCACTGCGACCCTCTAACTTTGACAGAGACAAAATAATAATAAATTGTTACTGCCTGTATTTAAAAATAAAAGCTGAAATATTATAATTAGCCATTCCATTAATGACTTCTGTCTGAGCAGTCTTTCAAAACCTAAAACTATTTAAAATCCACAGTGGAACAAGAAAGTCTACCCACCCTAACATTGCTTTCCATGCAAAGACCTAAATTTGAGTGAGATAATAGATAAACTAGCTGAAATTGAAGCTATGAATTTTTTTCTTTTACATCCATATTAATATGTTATAAGTTGAACAATTACTATTTAGCCAAGAATTTGTTGAATATGTCCTTTTCTTCTATTAAAAATTAGACATTTTCTGTATTTATTCACTTTTTTGCTTACTATAAACCCCTCTGCATATGTGTGTCCGGGACCTCAAAATTTAAGGATCGGCGCTACTATGGCATCTACGAACCTGTTGCATCATCCACCAGTCATGTGACCACTTGCAGCTTTCTACATATTGCCAATTTGAGTAGTCAATGACTCGAAGTCAGATTCTGACGGTGTCTGTTCTGACTATGCTTTTCTGGCCTTGGCACAATGTGGCCGTACCTGACTCTTGTGCCATACCACTCAAACTAACTAATTGTTCTGGCCATGAAACTAGCTCTATTTGAACAAAATAAGATTATCGGTATACCAAATAAGGGGAAGCAAGCAACATTCCTACTTGTTTTATCTTAGAGTGTGTTTTTAAAGTGCTTTGATTGAATAATGATAGATTTTGAACGAGCAGCTGCTGTGTAAGCTAAATGTTCCTGATTTTGACTATGTTTGTTCTGACTATGTTTTTCTGGCCTTGGCACAACATGGCCATACCTGACTCTTGTGCCATAACACTCAAACTAACTAACTGTTCTGGCCATGAAAATGAGCTCTATTTGAATAAAATAAGATTATCAGTATACCAAAGGGGAAGCAAACAACATTCCTACTTAATTTATCGTAGAGTGTGTTTTTAAAGTGTTTTGATTGAATAATGCCAGATTTTGAATGAGCAGCTGCTGTATAAGCTAAATGTTCCAGATTTTGACTATGTTTTTCTGGCCTTGACACAACATGGCGATACCTGACTCTTGTGCCATAACACTCAAACTAACTGTTCTGGCCATGAAAATGAGCTCTATTTGAACAAAATAGGTTTATTGGTATACCAAAAAGGAAGCAAACAACATTCCTACTTATTTTATCTTGGGGTGTGTTTTTAAAGTGCTTTGATTGAATAATGCCAGATTTTGAACGAGCAGCTGCTGTGTAAGCTTAATGTTCCAGATTTTGACTATGTCTGTTCTGACTATGTTTTTCTGGCCTTGACACAACATGGCCATACCTGACTCTTGTGCCATAACACTCAAATTAACGAACTGTTCTGGCCATGAAAATGAACACTATTTGAAGAAAATAAGATTATCGGTATACCAAATAAGGGGAAGCAAACAACATTCCTACTTATTTTATCTTGGAGTGTGTTATTAAAGTGCTTTGATTGAATAATACCAGATTTTTTTGCTTCTATTCTATTTTTTTTGTATGATAAACATGAAATTTATCAAATGAAGCATTAATTGATTCATCCTTTTTTAACTATCTCATTTAACTTTCATCTTGACCTTATTTTCTGCGATTGATCTTATTCAGGCTGATTTATTGTTCCAACTTACTGTGCTTATAACTATTAATTTTGCTTATTTCATTTCCATGTGTATATAAAAATCATATAGCTGATCTTAAAAATGCCAAATGTTAATATTTTTTTTCTAGAAATTTGTATAACATTTTCATCAAAAGTTCCATTTTCTGCATTTTTTTTCTATTACTTTTATACAGAAATGCACAAGTATGTTAAGTACCAAAGTGGATGTTAATATCAGTGAAAGTTTCAATTTATGTTTAATGAATTTCCTATTTTTAAAAAATGCTTTGTCATTGTGTACCATGTGCAGATCCGTAACTTATTTGTAAAAATAAATAAGAGTTAAACCATGATTTCTACTGGATTTCCTATTTTTGAAATTCTTTGCCATTATATTATATGTACAGATGATCCATGGCTTATTTATAAAAACCTTATAAATAAAATCTGTATAAAAAATGTGTGTGCTTGTTTATCTCAATTTGGGCCCTTATTTAGATATTGTAACGAAATTGTCTTGTGGATGTACGTGAATGCAATCCAATAAGCAGGTTTTTAAAAATAAAGCTCTTTATTTTACAAATATTCCAAGCAAAGAAACTTAGCACAAGTATTAAATAGCACTTGTAAAAATTCACAACAGAGACTACCAGTAAATCTCAACACAGTGCTCAAAGGTTTCTTGTTAGCTCACCAGCTTGCTTGCTGATCAAATTTCAACTGACTCTTCTTGGCGTGAGAGCTTGCTTTTATACCTTTCAACAGGAAGTGACTTCATTACGTAGGAAGTGACGTAATTTCTAGAAAGTGCATGAAACCAGTAGAAATAGGTGGAAACCAGTAGTAATTCCTTCTGTCGCCAAAGTCGCCAGCTTTGTCGCCAAGATTAGCATTATTACGATCAAAACATCTTTAAATTATAGGTAACTAACGCTTACCTTTTTTTTGGTCGTCTCAGGTTTTCTTCATACTGGAGTGGCTTTTATATTATCTGAAATCTCTTTATTATGTGGCAGGTATGTAGTCAGGGAGTAAATCTTTAAGAATGAAAATATTTAATAATTATTAAGTTTACATGACTAATTTTATATTTACATAAGTTAGAAAAAGGGGATTACAAAGACGCGCGTAGCAAAGTTGGCCGCTAAAAACCAAGAGAAAGCAAGGTAAACAAAACCCCTGGTGGCGGGGAAGGAAAGTTCTCTTCAGTTAATTTCAGTCCCTGGTGGTTTCCGACAAGCATCTCAGGGAAACAACTTTATAGCTTTGTAACAATATGTTTACTCTTTAGGCCAAATCGCATAATTCTGTGACCTTACCCTCTCTAAAAAAGTATATTTATAATTTTCAGCTTAATATATCATCATATTAATATAAAGTCACTAATCCAAAACTGTAATTTTGAGATAATGACTAAAAGTCCAAAGCTATAGTTTTGAAATATAGTCAATTTAAACTTGATTAATGTTGAGTCTTTATGATTAATAGTAAAAATTATTTTACAGATAATCTAGCTCCTACAGTTGTTTTACTGGTGTTTTTATAGTAAGTTTGTGTGAAGAAATAATTAATTAGAAATTCTCCTTGACGACGGTAATCGGTCAATAACATTTTGTGGATTTAGTGACTTTTGCCTGAACAACGATGGTATATTAGTTTGCTTGAAACATATAATTACTGAATGCATCTTTGAACAATATCTTAATGCTCTTAATATAATTACCTAATACATCTTTGAACAATATCTTAATGCTCTTAATATAATTACTTAATACATCTTTGAACAATATCTTAATGCTCTTAATATAATTGCTTAATACATCTTTGAACAATATCTTAATGCTCTTAATATAATCTTTGAATTATATTTTAAGTCTATAGTAAAGCTGCTTATGAAACTGCATAACTTTGAGCAAAATAACTTTCAATCGAATTTCTTTAAGTCGCCTTTAGTTGGAATTTCTTCCTTCAAACTTCAATGCATGAAAAAGCTGTAATCATTTCATTGAAGTCGACAGATACACCTTCAGTATAAAGACGTTCAAGAGTATTTTGCTGCATCGTTAGGATCTTAAATGATCCCTGAATATTTTCAGAGAAGAAAAGGGTCTTTTGGCTGAGGATTTTGTAACATCGAGCAAGCATATTCTTAATAAAATGTCAACATTTGGATAAATTGTTTATAGTCCTTTAAGTCCAGTCAATGCAGTAAAAATATAAAAAATAAATCGTACAGTTTTGAAATTTGGCACAGTTAATTAGATGTGCTCTAAAGAACCTAATGAAAGTTCCTGCTGGTGGAGGTAAGGTGGGTTTAAAAGTAGCTTTTTTTCAGTTTTCTTTTAAATATCTCGAAAACTATGGATTCTTGAAAAAAAAACACTTAAGAACAAAGTTAAACTGCATTAAATTTCATACTTTTTTTTGCAGGACCAATAGTTTAGAAAATAAAGCGGATGAAAAAGAGCATAACTGCAACAAGTGGTTGAAAATGTTAATTGTATCTTAGGAAAAAGAAAGTTTTATGGCTATTAACTGTATTATATCTATAAAACATTACACAAAAATATACTACTGTCTTACCACCACTAGAAAAACCCCAGACATCAGACATGCCTTTGGCGGTCGTTATGGAAACTGGATATTCCACTGCATTTTGGGGGTGAATGAAAGGGCATTATTTCATTTGGCGCAGATAGTAATGCTAATCCGTACAACATCTATTGTTACCTATGCTACGTGTTTTCCTGCACATTTGTGAATAAACCTTCATTCTTCATTATCCTTCGAGTTGGACTGTTTGCACCATACACCCGCAGAAAGATTTTTGTGACAATATTCTTGAGGCACCATGTTCATTAAAGCGCATCCAAATCAAAAATAATATTTTAAACTTGCTCAATAAATGGGAAGCACTGTGATCGGTTAGCTGTGCTTGCAAAATAGCGAAATGGGTCCAGATGTTGAGACTGCGGACTCAATCAAAGGTTTTCCCCATAGAGAATGTATAGTGAAGTAGTGCTTTTGTGATTTTTCTCGAAAATGGTGGGTGCTGGGAGACAGGCGACCATTGGTGGCATATCTACAGGCCATACCCAGATAGTAAAGAAAGCTTGTGTAAAAGGTTTTGGAAACCTTGTCGTCGGCAAGGGTAAAGGGTTGTCACAAAGGTTTCCATGACAAGAGTTCAAGCTTTCGGCAAGATAGCGGAAAGGTTCGCTAGTCAACAAGAAACAAGGTTTTCTGTAAGGTTTTCAGTAAGATTTCCCCAAGCTTGTTTCATGCCTTTCAAAAGGTTAAGAGCCCTTCTCCGCCGGACAAAAAAAGCCCCCCCCCCCTTCGAAGCCGCACTCCTGCCAAGGGGTTTAACTCCCTTTTTTCATCCCCCTTCTTCTGACGTCATCTTAGAATTATCTGGAATGTCAATTAATTAGAAATCTTAATTAATCAAAGCTTAATTATTAATATCAATCTAATTTTTAATTGAACTTACTTGTACGATTTCCTTGTAGATTGTGATAAAACTACAAATTCCCCCGAGCCGGGGATCGAACCTGCGTTCCTAGAGTTGAAAGGCAAACGCCATAGCCACCATATCGGATGTGGCTATACACGCTGGAACAGGTGGTTTATAAAAAGCTTTCCGAAGTCAATTTTGCGGGAATGGTTTCCGAAACGGTTTGCACGGAAATGCTTTCACGGACTTGTCGTTCAAACCTTGTCGGTGAGCATAAAAACCTTTCCTATATAAACCTTAAGGCAATGGTTTTCGAAACGGTTTGCGCGGAAATGCTTTCGCGGACAGGATTTTCTATGGAAAGTGAAATGGCAACCTTCTTTGCTATCTGGGTAGGTTTTCATATGAAAAAAAGCGACGAAATCGGTCCAGTGGTTGGGGCTGGGGAACAAACGACCATTGGTGACACATCTAGGGGCCATAAGTTTTCATATGAAATAAAAAGCGGCGAAATCGGTCCAGTGGTTGCGGCTGGGGGATAAGCGGCTATTTGTGACTCATCTGGGGGTAATAGGTTTTCATATGAAATAAAAATTTGCGAAATCTGTCCTATGGTTGGGGCTGGGGGTCTCTGCCAAGATTTTTCCCCAAAGAGAATGTACAGTGAAGTGTTGTTTGTTTGTTTTCGATTTTTCATTTATTTACTTTTTGAAAATCGAGAGTGGTGGAGGATAGGCGACCATTGTTCACACATCTAGGGGTCATGAGATTTCATATGAAATAAAAAAATGGCTAAATCGGTCGAGTACTTGGACTGGGAGACTGGCTCTTTGATTTTGCCAATTATTCTAAAAATCTAGATTCAGTGGCTGTGAATACTTGTGTGTGTAATTAAAACTTGACTCCAGTACATGACATATCCAACATCGTTCCATTTTCCCATCCGTTCCATCGACATCCATTTTTTGTTTGTTTGTTTTTTCGGGGGTTTTTTTTTTTTTTTTTTTTTTCAAATATTGGGGTTTTTTTTATCTACTGCTGTTTCTGCTCCCTGGCATTTTGTGTATCTTCTCTCTGCCGTTTTCAGCTGATTGAGTTGTGGCAACATTGATTTTGCTTTTTATATTAAACTAGCAGTACGCGCACGGCGTTGCCCGTGGAATCAGGACTTCAAGAAACTGAAAAAAAAAAAAAACGCCCACAATGACACGAAAAAGTTTTTGAAAACAAAATCAAAACAACAGATACAAATTATTGATTTTCCCGCTTATTTCTCTTCGCGATAATGACATTTCACAGTACAGAGTAAAAAATAAACCGATATTTTCGAAAAAAAAATTTTAGGATTTAAAAGATTGATTCCTATAAACCAGGTAAAATATTAAAGAATGATAACCGAATGAAATCTTAAACGATTTCAAATGGAAGAATACGCCTCGAAAGATACAAACGTAATTTCTATAGTATTTAAATATATCCAAAATGAATCAAAGAAGAAAAGAAAAAGAGAGATTAAATCTTCCACTTCAGGTTTAAACTTTGAAGCCAGATTATGTAAATAGCTCTTTGAAATCAATTTCATTTTTTCTAGTCTTCTCTAACTACAGATATAGTCGGAACGTTCTGGTATTGCTTGAAGGAAGGAAATAAATCACGACTGTTTTTTTTCGCCATATGGCGTAGTGCGAAACGGATTGCTTCTTCACTCTCGGCATTCGAGAATATATTAAATTCGTGAATTTATTTCTATGTATCTTTGACCACCAATGTTTCGGTGTAGTATGTAATTTTCTTTGAACATAATAAGAAAAAACCTCCCCCTAGGGGACATGTAAAGCCTTAAGGTATCCGACTGGTTTAAAATCGTCTTTTTTGATGAAATTATCAAAAAAAAAATTTTATGACTTAATTTTGTAGCCTATTTAACCAGCTTTCTAAAACTGTCTCACTTTTTACTCTACGTGAATTACAAATGGAGTTACAGCTGTTTTATTACCGAACTGTAAGCATTATTTTATGTTGCATGAAAACTTTAAGTGTGTTTTCTGAGAAATGATATTTTTGAGGAACACTGTCGACCGTAACAATGATTTCTCAAAAAGTTATTCAAGTATTGATATGAAATTTTCTGAGATGGTTTTCTGTAATATGCTCGATGTTTTCCTCTAAAAACTGAGGTCAATTTTAAAATCAAGTATTATTTTTAAGCGCTTAAATATAAACGAAAAGTATTTTTTATGAAAAATTACCAGTTTAGTAACTATGTTCAGCTATATCTCAAAACTATTTTGAAGTACAAGAAATATTTTAGAGCATAGCACAGATAACTGTCATAAAAATGTACTCCTACAATGGTTTATGTATATTTAGAATATAATTTTGTCTATGGCTGTTAGCGTAAGGCAAATATTTTAGTCATTTTTCTTCAAATTTCTGTGTTTTTTTTAAAAAAATATTATTTTGAAAGCCTAATTTTACAATATTTTCATAGTTTTAAAACATATGCAGTTGAAAAATAACATTAAAAAATATATAAAAGTTATTTTTCAAAAAATTGTCTCCGAACACACTCGGATACCTTAAGCTGGAGTGGGTAGTGAATGAATGAATATCCGACATCGAACTAGAATTTTCTTTATTACGACTCTTTGATAACACATAGCCTTACCAACATTAAAACAAAGAGCTTATATGTATATATTTTTTAACATTTAGGAGTCATTCTTCTGCAAGAAACAGTAATCAAGCCGAGAAATCTTTCAATTTGCTGTCAGCGCGGAAATCCTATCTCGAGCACACCACGCAGCTGACGTACTTCTGGTTCTCGTCTTCGTCGCAGTCTGGGCAGATGGTCCAGACCGGCGACAGGGACGCCGTGCTGCCGTCCGAGAGCCTCTTGTGGTCGGCCGGAATCTTGTCGTCCGGGTTTGCGTCCAGGCAGATGAAGGAGGAGCCCGTCCCTGCGTCCCGGCTGGTCATCAAGTAGCCAGAGTACTCGAGTTTCATTTCCTCGGGGCAGTCCGTGCGACCGGAAATGGCGTAGGCGACAGTGGCGTTCTCCAGCTTGCAGAAGGCGCACACGGTCTGCCCGGACTTCTTGTCCGGCAGCTCGTACAGCAGCCCGTTGATTTCTGAGAGGACGGTGGAGCCTACCTTCTTCGGGACGAGATCGGGCTTGTTGGCGGGCAGGCACTCTATGTTCCCGCCGTTGCCGAACCCGACAGGGGACGTTCCGGCATATCCCACGTAGAGCGGTTCGGGGCTGGGCAGGGAGCAGTTCAGCCTGCCCCAGTGAACGTAGCTGGAGACTGCCAATGTGTAGGGGAACCAGAAGAACGGCTTCCCTTCCTGCGTGAGAACCGGAAACAATATTCAGATAAATGCAATAAAAATGGATTTAACTGCAAATAAAATCTTCACAAATTCTTTACTTAGGTGGAGCAGGTGGGGGGCTGGGCCCCCCTGTCGGGGTTAGTTTTTGTTCTCAGTCGGGGAAAATTTCGTACGGGCTATTCAACTAGTTGATAAAAAAAGTTCTGGCCAAAAATTTGAGACCAATTTCATTTCACTCGTCCCCCCGTACAGCAGGTCGAGCCCCGGCCTGTTGAGGAGACCGTGCCCCCCCGTCGGGCAAACTCTAACGCCACTACCGCCACTACTGCGGTAAAAAAATCATGTCATTCCTCAGGTGCCCTTACCCCAGTGGCGGCTCCTCCGCTCGGAAACAAGCAGTGCTACAAAAGTTGTACTGACCTAAGTTGTAGGAAATTTTGTGCTGATTATTTTGGTATATAATGATGATCTATTAAAAATTTATAGTTTTTGAGTCATAAGCAAGAAACAGGGAAAAAATTTTGTTCATGTTTTTTTGGGGGGCTATAACTTAAATTCCAACAAAACGTTTTGGTGGCAAATCTCAGATTCGTCATCAGCATCCCAAAAAACATAAAGGAGCAGAAAATTACAACTCCTCCAGTTTGATTTAAAAACTAATTATTGACTGGCTACTAAGAAAAACCGAAAAAAAGCCAATGAGGAAGTCGTGCCAAACGAGAGATGGGAGAAACGCAGCTCAAGTACATGTAATTTCAAGCGGAGAAAGGGTTGCTTTTTCTCCCGACTGAGAGCTCAGTGCGCGAATTCTTATCCATAGGAAGGGCAAAACTTTATGTATCTCTGGTCTGTCTCTCTTAATTCTTGATTGATTTTCAGTCTTCCTATTACCTTTTTTATTACTTTTTTGCCATTTTCGTTGATCAATGAACTCTCAAAGTGGGAAAGTAAGCCAATTAGAATTTTAAAAAAATATAAGCTTTTAAAATAATTTCAGGGGGGGGACTGCTGCTCTGCAGCCCTAATGGACGAACCGCCACCGCTTTATCCTTACTACGTCACTAGTCATGCTGGCAAAACGTTAATGCGCTTATGTCACTTTTTAAAGTCAAATGCAATAAAGGCATTTGCGGCGACTCGGGGGGGCAGTTGCCCCCACTCTTTGTGGAAAAAGTTAAATTTTTATTTCACTTTACCTGCCTAAAACTAGTAATTATAATAAGAAAAAAAAAAACACTAGTTTCAGGGAAAGCTAGCTAATTTTGTAACTAAATTTTTAAATTTTGTTGTCTATCCTTATACTCTGGGGTACTTATATGCGTCTATAAATTTTTGCCCCCCCCCATGCCACTTTTACCACCCAATTGCATCAACTTGATAAAGGGGATGATGGGAGAAGCAGGGGGCGAAAAAATCATATTATGCCCCGGGCTCTACTTACCTTCGCTACGCCACTGATCAGTGGCAGCGATTGGGATGATAAAGAAGCGGGGGGGGGCAAAAAATGTAAAGATATCTAATAGTAACCGGGAGTATAAGTGTAGACAACAAATTTAGCTACAAACCAAGCTAACTCTTTTGGAGACTATTGCTTTTAATAATTCTTAATTTAAGGCAGTTAAAATGAAATAAAAATTTAATTTTTCCTGCAAAAAGATAGGGAGGCAACTGCCCCTACCTGCTCACCGCCACTGCTTCTTCAAAAGAGTCGAAAAAATGGAAAACATAACAATCTGATTAACTCCTCTTCGTTACGATCCGCGCAAGATAAAGACCGGGAAGACTAATCGCCTAATGTTACGTAAGTGCAACCACTCAAACCAGCAATCAATCACCTCCCGAAACCGAAACTAGCTGTCACGAAGGCTTCAGCTGTGACGTGATGATATACCGGATATACGACCTTCGAAGGTCACGGCCTCGGGACTGATTTGTGACATCACCAATAGTTGGTTTTTCTTGCCGTAGGATTGGCTTGCCTCGTCGGATATCGGACATCGTATATCCGGCAAGAAAACAGTATTAGTGACGTCACTAACTATTAGTGACGTCATACAGAACAGTATCAAATAAGGCAATTCAGGTCTTGAGTGGATGTCCGCCTTCGGACCTAAAGATTAGAATTGAAAATGACATGGCTAGGCAAATAAGAAGGAACAAATTAAATAAAATAATTGATGACAAGATAAGTTTTGAATACGAAAAAAGAATTCAACCATGGAAAACTTGGAAGATCGATTGGAATTACTACATGGAAGAAATGAAGGGCCTGATGATTTTTACTAATGGTTCCAAAATGGACGGAAGAGTTGGTTGGTTTATAATAAAACAGAACTCGACTATAGAAAATTTAGACTAAATGACTCGAGCACAGTATTTATGGCTGAAGTGTTTGCAATTCAACTGGCAGTTCAGTATGTCAAAGCAAATGACCTAGGAGAAGTAAATATAATCAGTGACTCTTGGTCAGCACTTATGGCATTAAGTGCTGTAGAAGAAGCCAGGGACATAATCAATGATATAAAAGAATACAAGGGAAAAATAACCTTGACTTGGATTAGAGCACACATGGGGGATTTCGGGAATGAACGTGCTGATGAATTAGCCAAGGAGGCAACATTGATTTCAGATGAAACAATTAGTTTTGTTCCCTCTAGTAACCAGATAAGAAATGAAGGAAATAAAATTAGAAAGGACCTGTGGCAAAATCGTTGGAATGATTAAAAAAATACGCGATGGACCAAAAGCCTAATAGATAAAGTTAACGTTGATAGACTATATGGCGATTTCTACATAAATCAAATTTTAACGGCACATGGAGTGTTTAGAGAACATCAGAATCGATTCTTCAAAAAAACGTCATTATGTCCATGCGCCCAAGAAACGGGATCTGTTCTTCACGTAATTAAAGAGTGCGAAATTTGGTCATCATGCAGAAAAAACTGGCCTAGTGGATGGCAATTAATGAGTTTAAAAGACTTGATAATTAATGCCGTTATTCGTATCTCATTGCGAGGACTTCTTCACGAACTGTTAATTCAAGAATTAGACTTATTGTCGTCTTTTAGTGACACTAATGTTTCCCGTCACTAAAAAAAAAGAAGAGAAAAATATTATAAAATAAGATGTATCACATTTTTCCTGCACGGCCTAGGCCAGGGCGGGATAATCTAATGTATATGTCCAGCTTTCGACAATCGACAATCTAAACTTTAGGACTTAAAAAGCTCGTGATAGATTAGTTTAGTTATATTATCATCCCGTTTAGAAGCAACACGAGGGCTACTTTGGGACGGATCTCGTCATTTTCAGCCGCGGTCAGATGATGAGGTCGAAACCTGAGCTGGTGTCGAAACCGGTGCTGAAGATATTCCATATGCTGTTATTTGTATTGTCTCCTTGGCCGGGTGAGCCCTTGTAATGTGACACTTTTATATATGTTAATATGTATTTAATTTCCACCCATGTTGCGGGGTGTAGTATGTTTATATGAGGAAAAACTTTTAATAAATGCGAGTGGGGCTTGCGACCTCCTGCTGCTGGTGATCAGTTCTCTTCCCCTCCGACTCTTTAATGCCTCAAACCCAGTAGGGTAGGCTGGGTCGGGGTGGGTTGTGTTGCACCACACCAGCGGGAGGACGATTGACCCCCTACGTATCAATTAACGGGCATCAGGCCCACATACACGGCGGTTCTTCAGTGGAATCGGGTTTCGAACCTGGAACCCTCCGGCCCCAAATCGAGGCCTTACCACTGGGCTACCGCAGCCCTGCTTGTGATAGACAGCGTTTAACTATCTGAAATTCGGTGAGTGACACCTTGCGATTTCAGACAACCAAGTTTCAGCAAAAATCTAATAAAATTAAGTTTCAAAAATAATAGAATCTGCTAGTATCCACTTCCTTATAATACTTACAACGTTGTATGTGAGGTTCTTGAGTTCTCTCGCATATCTGTTGGGGATGTTCAAGCCGTGCTCGCCGTACACCTTGAATGCTTCATCGAACTGTTCTAGACCCTTTGTGGCATCCAGATTCGAAATCGCTCTCGTCATGGCGTCTTTGGCCTTCTTCAGTCGGACTTGGTACGAATCGACCTGAAAGAGAATATAATGAGATAACTGCACTGTAAATCTGCAAGCTTGCAGCAAGTTTGACACGACAAGAGTGCAAGTGTGAAACAAGTTTACGCAAGCTTCGAAGTCACCATGGGACGAACTTGCAGCAAGCTTGCCTTGCAAACTCATTGCAAATTATAGCAAGAACAGGGTACGAACACAGCCCGGGATAGAACTCGCGATCTACCGGTTCCGAAGCAGACGCGCTAACCATTCGGCCAGTTAAACGCTGAGAGGAGAAGATAGGTTTCGCTAATACATCGTTCGATTCGATTCGTATGCGATTTATTTTAAACTATTTTCTTGATTTCATTAATTTTTTGAGTTGAGAATATGATTTAAAGTCAAAGAGAGAGCGATTTTCGCTAATAACTACGTTTTGCTAGTAGAATAAATTATGAAATTAGAGTTCAAAAGTAATTACGTTAAAATGGGACAAAATGTCTAAGTTATTATTTTTCAACAAACATTGACTGTTTTTTCGGTTTAATTTTGTTTATAAACGTTAAAATTTCAACATTAAGAAAAATGCGATATAGTTTTCTTTAAAGTGCGAGTGTTATATTTAGCAAAAAGATGGAAAATGTTTCAAAAATTCTTTTTATAAAAAAGTTAGTTTTTTTACAAATTATCATTGATTTATTGAATTAATAAAAAGAAGGACGGTCTAGGAGATGCTATTAAAAATCGGATGTTTTTTAAAACAGAGACAAAGATAATTATCTCTTTGTGCTATCTTTGCATCAAGCTTGTTTTGCAAACTTGCAGCAAATTTGCATTGCAAGGAGGTGGCGCTAGTTGTTCCGGCGAACTTGCTACAAGTTCGCTTCAAGCTTGTTTTGCAAACTTGCAGCAAATTTGCATTGCAAGGAGGTGGCGCTAGTTGTTCCGGCGAACTTGCTACAAGTTCGCTTCAAGCTTGACGCGTCAAATTTGCGATGACAAGGTAATATCAAGTCAAAATCAATCTTGTTGCAGACTTACGTGCTATCTGGGACCGTAACTGTGAGAGCTGGACTATTGTTCTTCACATCACCGTGTAATACATGAATTCAAAATTTTATTCCATTACCTCTCACTTGGGAGTCATATATCAGCAGGGTTTTTGATTGAAATCTAGAAGTTGGTACACACTCTTAAAATGGCGCCAAGTCGCCAAAGATGATGCAAGTATTACCTGCATTTAGCTTTGGCGACTTGGCGCCAATGAAATGCAGCTGTCAACGTCTTGCTTTGGCAATTTGGCAGCGTTTTAAGAGTGTGTACCAACTTCTAGATTTCAACCGGGTTTCTTCTTACAATCGCCCGTAGAATGAAGAAAGTTGGCGGTGATGCAGGTCCGCAATGTCGCCTCTGATTGAGAAATCTTTGGCTGGGAACGTAGTGAAGTAGATTTAAATGTCAACTTACGTCATCATCCCACTTGGGATCCCAGCTGTGGTTGTTTTCCCAGTCTCTGTATGCGTCCCATGACACGCGCAGGTCGTCGAACTTGTTCGTGGCGTCATTCAACATGCCTTCCAATGCTCTGCAAAATAATACGATGCATGAGTTTCCGCTGGAGAGATTGTAGCACATAATACTTTGTTTGAACGGAAATTTAGTTTAGTTTATTATATTAACGCCCCGTTTTAAAGCCAAGACGGATATTTTCGGACGCCGAGAGGGATATTTTAGGACGCCAAGAGGGATATTTTAGGATATCATTGATTTATTGAATTAATAAAAAGAAGGACGGTCTAGGAGATTCTATTAAAAATCGGATGTTTTTTTTTTTAAACAGAGACAAAGATAATTATCTCTTTGTTCTATCTTTGCATCAAGCTTGTTTTGCAAACTTGCAGCAAATTTGCATTGCAAGGAGGTGGCGCTAGTTATCACGGCGAAAAGGGATATTTTAGGACGCCAAGAGGGATATTTCAGGGCGCCAAGAGGGATATTTTAGGGCGCCAAGAGGGATATTTTAGGACGCAAAAAGGGATATTTTAGGATTCCAAGAGGGATATTTTAGGACGGAAATCGTTATTTTAACCCGCGGTCAGATGACGAGCACAAACACGAGCGCGGTCAGATGATGAGATGAAACAGCAAGGACAATATTTACTAATCTACTGGAGACACAGAATATCTATTTATCTTGGATTAAAGCTCACTCGGGCAATTTTGGAAATGAGTAGACAGATTATTTTGCTAAACAAGCAATTGAAATATCATCTAACGTTTTGACATTGAAATATCCATTATCACATCTTAAAAGAGTCCTCCAGAAAGATTTGTTGACTAACAAGGGGAGGGTGCAACTTGGGAAATTTAATTTCGGATTACTTTTATATTAATAGTATGTCTTTAGAGTGTTCATCCATAAAAATGCTAAAGCGCAACGGCCAGTCAATTGGTAGAAAATGGTCCTCAGACGTTTGCCATAGCTTATATACCAGTAAGTTGTCTCCGTTGTTGAAGCGTGAATAGCATGGTTGGTATAGAACTGGCGTGCTATCCTTTTGCCCACGGTTCGATCCTGACTCCGTTTTTTTGAAAATATTTTTTTAAATTAATATTTAAATAAATTAAAAATTTATAAACATCTTTTTATTAAAATCTTAATAATTTTTAATCGTTAAATAATTTTATTCATATGATATATGAACCATAGTCATAATTTAATTTTTAAACAGTTCATAAAAACAACTTAAATGATGTTAAATAATGAGTATAATTACTATTATCATTATATGTCATTAAAATTTTTGAATGATTACGTTAAAGTAAACAAACTTTCCGTTCAAGTGGAAATCTTCTTTAAGGAACCGGTTTTGATCGAGAGACGAGGGTTTTACATAAAGTAGTGCCATCGTAGTCCAGAAATTCACAGAAGATCGGGCAGGCACAAAAAAGATATGGGAGCCGAGAGGTGGCGCTGTTGTCGATGTGTAAATAACATAAAACTGTCGATCCAGTTGGAACAGTAGTTGCTGTGGGACGTTGAAGTGGAGAGTGTCATCAAAAGATTATGAGTGGTCATGGATTCAAATCGAGGTTGCCGGTGGCAAAAATGCATCCGAATATTACCACGGATTACGCGAGGCCTGTGACCTGAGCGTTGCCGTATAGGACAGTTGCACGATAGGTAGAAGTGTTTCGTGCAGGTCGAAATGAGTCTGCGGATTTTTACCGCACAGGTCGGCCGTCCTGTCGTCAAGATCAGATTGAGATCTTGAGTGGTCTCCTTTCAATAAACAGTCTATGGACTGTCCGGGAATCATCCGTAGAAGTTGATCTCAGTCAACAAACGGTGTGGCACATACTGAAGAAATGGCGAATGTTAGGGCGCTCCGTTGCTCTCATCAATAAACAACACCTTGCCAACGGTATCCTTCGGCTTTCTGACATTTGGAAGAAGGTACAAAACTTTTCTGGTGATTATATTGAAGGAATGTAATGCAATTTTACTTGCAAGTTCATTATAAATTTTTTACTATCCGTGTTGCCACAACTTTATTTAAACCCTCGTAGTTTCTGTTTTAACTTGCACATATATATTAAACAAAGGATTTCGATAATCACGCGTTTCTAAGAAAAACTTAAGGTAGACAGCTCGATTATGCCGATTTTTAGCGGGGCGCCTTTTCCGCCGCCTACCATCTTCACCAGTTCCGGAAACTGGTTGACCAACTCCGAACAATTATGAGAGTACCTTCTGCGGAATCCAGACAGAGATTATGCCGGGATACCACAAAAGGTACTTATGGCCATTCTAATTCTTGGATACCACAAAAGGTACTTATGGCCATTCTAATTCTTCTTTTCACTTCCACATATATATGAAACAAAACGTTTCGTTACTCACGCGTTTTTAAGATAAGCCGAATAATTTCGACTTAAGGTAGACAGCTCGACGATGTCTATTTTGAGTGGGGCGCCTTTTCCACCGCCTTCCTTCTTCACCAGTTCCGGATACTGGTTGACCAGTTCCAGACAGGCCTTGAGGTCCGAGGGTAGGTTGAAGATTCCGGTAGTGGCGTAAGCAGAAATAGCCACGGTTGATTTATCGCTGACCTCTTCGCTCAACTTTTCCAGTCTGCCTGCAATTCAAAATTCTACATTCAGCAGGGCCATCTGATCCAATGGGCTGATTGGGCCATTGCCCATGGGCGCCATTGATGCAAAGGCGCCTATAAATTTACAATACTGATTTCGTTTTAATTTTGAACAAAAATATGTATTTAAAAAATTTTAATATGTTAAAAGTAAATATATGTTTGGGGGTTGTAACTAGACCGTCATCGATTTTGAAATGTTACATAAGCATGTACATATCATTTCAAAATTATACATACAGAGACACCAGTGATAAAAATCCTAAATGATGCGTGTATTACAAGTTACCGACAATACGGAAGCTTATTTTTAAAATCCCGTTTTGAAAAGACGCTGATTTGCAAAATTGCAAAACGTTAATCATATAACAGGTTAGCTTCTTATTTATTTCATTTATTTATTGATTTATTGCTCATCCATTATTGTATTAGGTAGGTATTTTCATTGGGCGACAGGATTTCAAATTCTTAGTTATGATTCTATAGGGGCGCCAAATTACTCTAGCCTATAGCGCTCAAATTACTTTAGCCCAGGGCGCCAAATTACTGTAGCACAGAGCGCCAAATTACTCTATCCTATAGCGTTCAAATTACTCTAGACCTGGTCGCCAAATAACTCTAGCACAGGACGCCAAATTACTCTAGCCTATAGCGTTCAAATTACTCTATCACAGGGCGAAAAAATACTCTAGGCCAGGGCGTCAAATTACTCTAGACTTGGTCGTCAAATTACTCTAGCACAGGACGCCAAATTACTCTAGCCTATAGCTCTCAAATTACTCTATCCCAGGGCGCCAAATTACTCTAGCCTATAGCGCTCAAATTACTCTAGCACATGGCGCTCAAATTTGTTAAGACGGCCCTGACATTCAGTGCTCAGTAGCGTGGAGTAAAAAGAAATTGTTAGGGAGAGTCGCCGAACGATATTTAAATTTCAAAATAAAAAAAAATGTTTTTGGCATGGGAAGTTCACATATAACAACAGAAAAATGCAATCAAAATAGAATTGTGATATTAATGTATTGAATTTAATGAATGTATCAAATGACTATTTCTTTTTTACAAAACAATAAAGAAGTTTTTTAAAAGCAGTATCAAATAGTAAATACCTATAGAAGCAATTGATGAAATCATCAAAAATGCAAGACTCCTTTCAAATGCTGAAAACTACCACAGGCATATCAATAGGACCTGTGCTGTCCGTGGAAAATGGAGCGAATGATTATGATACGGTCTCTTACGATATTTCTAATCTGATACAACATGTTCGAGTGGACAAACAATTTCTATTCATTATTAACATGAAAAATAAATTATGTTTCAAATTTGATACAGTACGTAGTGAAGGGTTGAAGATTCGGGCTGTAAAATAGACAAATTATGTTGAATCGATAAGGCAAGAAACCCACACCGACCCAACCTACCTGAAAGGGTGCAAGGCCCTTAGCGGGAGGGTGGGGAATATAAAAGACTCCCGACAGCACAAAAGGGGACACCCCCCAGTCCCCCAAGGACAAGGAGAGCAGGGTGGGTTTTAGATATTCTAATATTATATTTTCTAATATTAACACTTCACTGCATATTGTTGCAAAAGTCTTACTGTGGGTGTATGGTGTAAACAGTCCAACACGCAGGATCACGGAGAATGAAGGTTTATTTACAAATATGCAGGAAAACACGTAGCACAGGTACAGGAAACGATAGTTCTTGCACACATTACCAATGTAAACAGACAACAATTCGCAGGTAATAACAGTTCAGCACTTTGTTATCTAAGGACACAAACAGTCAGCAAATAACTAATAACTAGTAGACCATAACTGCACCTTCAATAGCGCTCAGCTCACCAGCTACCTAGCTCGCACTGCGGACGAAACTCTAAAGTCGTTCCCAATGGATCAATACACTCCCCCTCCGATCCATGCGCCGTCCTTAAATACTCTCTCCGCCAGGCCGTGACGTCACATGGAGTTTTCTCGTGTATTCTGGTGTATCTTCTCTCCTAATAGAAATATCGAGAAAAGGGTTGCATTTTCTGGAATCATCTATTTGTCGCCAAGGTCGCCAAATGTATCGCCAAGTCGCCAAAATGGTCGCCAAGGTCAGGGGTCCCGGAACAGTCGCTGAGGTCACTCCATGCTTAACCTTGTAAAACTCTTTTCCCAACCTTAAGACTAACATTGCTGGGAAGCGACTTTCCATGTTTGTAACAATATTATATCAAATTTGTTACATAATATATATTTTATGTCAATAATGAATAGGAAATTTTTTGTCCACTCGTACACGCTGTATCAGATTAGAAACATCATAAAAGACAGGATCATGATCGTTCCATTTTCCATGGACAGCACAGGTCCTATTGATAAGTCTGTGGTAGTCAGTTATTCAATTCCTGATACACCTATTGACATATTTTGACGCAGTTTTCAGCATTTATAAGGAGTCTTGCATCTTTGATGGTTTCATCAATTGCTTCTATAGGTATTTACCATTTGATATTACTTTAAAAATATTTTTTATTGTTTTATAAAAAAGAAATAGTCATTTGATGCGTTCATTAAATTCAATTCATTAATATCACAATTCTATTTTGATTTTTGTTTGTATTTTTCTGTTGTTATATGTGAACTTCACATGCCAAAAACATTTTTTTTTTATTTTGAAATTTAAAAAATCCCTAACAATTTCTTTTGACTCCACGCTACTGAGCACTGAATGTCAGGGCCGTCTTAACAAATTTGGGTGCCCTGTGCTAGAGTAATTTGGCGCCCTGAGCTAGAATAATTTGGCGCCCTGGGACAGAGTAATTTGAACGCTATAGGCTAGAGTAGTTTGGCGCCCTGGGATAGAGTAATTTTTAACTTTGAAAATATTTTTATTGTTTTTTAAAAAAGAAATAGTGATTCGATACGTTCATTAAATTCAAGTTAATATTATCACAATTGTATTATGATTTTTTTGTGTAATTTTCTGTTGTTATATGTGAATCTCCCATGCCCAAAACATTTTTTATTTTGAAATTTAAAAAATCGTGCATTGATTGGTTAATGCCCCTATTATACAATATCTTGCACATTCAAAACCCAAAAACAAGGGTGGATTTTAATTGCACCAGAATAATCCTTAGCAATTATTTAATTACAAAATACCAGTTTACAAAGTACTCCCAGCCAAACCATAGAAAAAATCAGAATACCATGTGGTTGGGGGAAAATATAAAACACAATCCCTTGGAGGGATTTATTCAAACATGTATTTAATTTTAAAAGCACTTGAAAGTTCACACGCAAGAATTGAAAAAGAACCTGTTCAAACAATACAATCAAATATCCCAAACGACTAGTTTCTTCAACCCCCGCCCCCCCCCCTCCAACACAACACATCTCACTCCAAAACCAAATGTCACTAAAAACACAAATAAAAGTTATCAAGAAATCTTGAAATATCTAATTAAAAAAAGAGCAATTTTCTGTAAAACAATTTAAAAACCACACGAGTGAAGCATTCATAGCCCTTCTGGGAGAAGATATTTAAAAAAAGTTAACTAACCCTCAGTACTCAATATCGCATTCGTTTTTTCAATTCCTACTATTGTTAACACTCTCCCTATATATATTTATATATCTTGTTCAAATTTTCAATCGTTAATAAAATACTTTTCATTCATCCACTCAAGTTGAAATACTTTTTTTTAAACTTGTAGTGGATGACACTTGATGTTAATACAGTTTTTTCATATATTAATTCATTAATTAAATTTAATTAATTAATTTTAGTTTTATACGGGAGAAAAAAAATTCTAAAATAAAATTTTTCTTTGTTGAGCTAAGTAGGAATTGACTTTAAAAAAATTTTTTTATATTATTATAGCATTTCTTCGGAAAAGGGAACCATTGTGAGTTCACCTTCAATTTTTAAAAAAAATCCCTCTACGCAAAATTTCAAGTAATATAATCGAAATTGTTTTCAGCTAAAATATTCTGTTAAAATATCTACAGTAAAAGTTTTTCCAATTAAAACCCTTAAAAGTATTAAACAATGAAATTGCACAAAATTAAAATGGAACCGGCCGCTTCGCAGCCAAATAAAAACCACACCGACACAGTCGGTCAGTCTTTCATGCTATTTATATGAATGGGTTGTATGAAACGCATATTTACGGATCCTACTATGGTTTGGATTAAGATCGCTTTTCATTGGCTCTCAGCGTCACGTGACTTGACAGGCTTCTAAATGACGTCAAAGCGCTTTAGCCCAAGTTTATGTTTATAGTACGTACCAATGCTGTAGGTTCGTCCGTTATTCGTTTTATTCTAAAGGTGAATTCATCATTCCCTTTAGAAATATCCAAATAATCGTAATAAAAAGGTAATTTTGGTTTCTCCATGATGCAATAGCCAAGACAAAAATCGAAATCCAAACAAAGCGCGCTCCTATGACATCATTCAGAAGCAAGCGACGTCACGTGACGCTGAGAGCCAATGAAAAGCGACCTCAATCCAAACCATAGTAGGATCTGTAAATATGCGTATGAAACCGTTGTTTAAGAGAAAGCGGTGCGTGGTTACAGTTAGAGAACAAGTGAAGAGGAAGGTATTTTGAGCCAAGTATATTTACAGAGTGCCCACACTTATCGCGGTCCAATACCTAATTTCTACACCGTTAGAGATAAACATATACAGTAGAGTCTCCCTGCAACGAAGTCTCTCTACAGCGAATTTTTCCCTATAACGAAATTTTTAATCGGAATGTTAAATAAGATTCAAAATATTCTCCATATAACGAAGTGGTTGTCCCCCTGTAACGAATTTTTTTCAGAGGTTTATCTTTTCGATTTTTGTCATTTTTGAAGAAAGTTGATAGTTTCTGTGCAACCAATTCGCTCACACGTGCCTGTTTCTGGAACCACTCACTCTTAAAAAGTAAAAATTTTTCTCAAAATTTAATATCACGAAATGCAAAGCAATGTAAAATAATGGAATTTTTCAAGTAAAATAAACGTAAGTACATACTAGTACATATTATTCTCTAAATTGGTGAATTGTCTTAATTTTTGAGCATTTTTTTATACAATAAAAATTAGTATAATTTTAACACATTTATAATATATATTACTTCATTTTTAATTGAAAATCATAATTAAATACATTTGAACTTACCGCACCTATTGAAAAGTTTGGAACATTTGCTTAAATAACAGCAAAAATCTCTAATCTACGTATAACAAAATTTTCTCTATAACGAATTTTTCAATTGGAACCAAGCAATTTCTTTATAGGGAGACTCCACTGTAGTTCCAATTGGAAAAATACTTTCAATGAAGAGGAAAATTATATTTTATGTTTTTTGAGTCTATAAACATATTTTTGAAAAAGTTACGAATTCTAATTTTTTATACAGTCCCCCGGTCCAATAAGTCACATTTAGTAAAATATTTTTCACACACTAACATTTTAAACCAAAAAAATTCCACACTTCTGAGAATAAAAGTGACCAAGTTATTGAGCTTCGAATACCGCTGACATAGACCACTTTACTCCATTTCAAGAGCCTCCACGAAGACGATCCACCAATCAATGAGCAACACTTGTTCAACGAGGCCGCTAATTCGTTTAAAATTATGAAATTCGAAGCTCCATAACTCGATCAGTTTTAGTCGCAGGAGAGTGGAACTTTTTAACGTAGGACAACGTTCCTCCCTTTGGGGTCTCAGGAAGAAATTTGATTCACACGCCAAAACGCCACAAAAAATGTCGTATGGGAGATCCTCTACATCTCGGTAGCTACATATGTTGAAAACATGACTAATGTCTTATTTTAGAGATAAAGGGTAGCAACAGAAGTTGCAAAAAAATTGAAAATCGGAATTGTAGTTTAGCGACTACCGAGTCGCAAAGTTGGGCAAAAATACGCAAGAATTGGTGACGCGATCCTCTATATCTCGGTAACTACATGTGCTGAAAACATAACTAATATCTTATTTTAGAGATAAAGGGTAAAAACAGAAGTTTCCAAAAAATTTGAAAATCGGAAAAGAGTCACGCGAGTAGAGTAGTCCTACGTCTTTAACATCAGCGGATGTTTTAAAAAGACAGCCACCCGTCAATTTTTTTTTGTTTAAAATGGTTGTGTGTGAAGAATATTTTACTAAATATGAATAATAGGACCGGGGGACCGTATAAAAAATTAGAATTGGTGACTTTTTCTGAAATATATTTAGTGACTCGAAAAAACATAAAATATAATTCTTTCCTTCATTTACAACATTTTTCCAATTGGAGCTATATCTCTATCTCTAACGGTTTAGAAATTAGCTATTGGACCACGATAAGTGTGTATGTAGTAGTAATTATAAACCTGAATATATAGCAGTTAATTATGGTTGCTCCCAAAAAGGCCAGTGAAGACAGAATCGAATGAATTTCGTGAGTAACAAAACCATTTTCATTCTATTTGTAAATATGTTCCCTCTCCTTCTTGGGGGAGATGAAGCTGATTTCTAAAACGCGATTTTATGTTATAAGTATTGCTCATCTTTGTGGTTGACGATCTTTTTCAATTATTGTAGATTATACACATTCAATTCAATAGATGTCTATGTATTATTAATATAATATCTCAGATCCTCCGGTAACGCTCTGACGTCACCAACAATAAAACTCGCGCCATAGCACTGCGATACGCTAAACAGCATTATTTCATTGTTAGAGAACCGAAATTTCAGTCATTTTAAATTTAAAAGAGTAATTGTCGTTCTAATTTCAAATTTAATAGCTCTAAAATAGTAAAATAAAATTTGCTATCCATTGATATAAAATATATCTAGCTATGATCAATAGTTCCCGAGAAATTTTAAATTATATTAATCCTATATTTCAAATTAATTTCCGTTTTTCAATAGAAAGTAGCAAATTACGTCAGTGGTATATCATGCGCGTGATGTAGTTTGGACGCCAAATTGTATCTGAATGCAATCGTGGCGATGTTGTTTTCTTGCCAAGAATTAACTTAGCCACCAGTGACGTGAATCTTCCATTCGTTCTCGACCGCCGCCAGTTCCCGTTAATTCCAGCTTACACGATGACTATCAACAAATCGCAGGGGCAAACTTTCGATCATGTTGGAATTTACCTCGATGAGCCTGTCTTTTCACGTAGACAGCTCTATGTTGCACTTTCAAGGTCTAGGATTCCGAATCACGTTAAAATTTACACAAACACATCTGAAGTACAAGGAAAATTATTAAACAACGAAAAATACTTCGCACGGAATGTTGTTTACCAAGAGGTTTTTTTTAAATAAAGAAATATTTAAAAAATATGTAAATAAAAAAATATTTCCTGTCATAAAACATATGTTTATTTTATTTGTTTTAGTCAATGTTAAACATTTCTCTCGCATATATATCTATTTAAAATATGGAAGAAAAATGACGCTACGTCTCGCCTATGCGCAGTAAGAAAATGCTA
>BGPR01002230.1:16930-31183 GCA_013235015.1 Araneus ventricosus | reverse complement strand
TTGATTTTCTTTGATTTGGCATGAAGGTTCCTTCAGGTCATAGAAAGCGACCTCAATGTAAAAATTTTTATCTTCTGATTCCGTTTCAATATGGTGGCCACTTTAATGGTTTCAATGTGTTAGCGAATTTGGCATCATTAAAACATTGGAATCATTTCATTAGTGGCGAGATATTTCGTTGCAATTTGGTTAATACTGATGAAATCAAAGATTTATGTAAATAATTCGCATTAAAAGACATAATGTCTTAGTTACGTTTGGACAGTTGCTTTTTCCTGTTTACATCCATCTAATCGTGAATTTGTCTTTTCTTGAAAGAACGTTGTTGCAAAGATTTTATCCAACAGTTCATGTTATAAAAAATTAAAGACTATCTTTATTTTCGAGCGTAAATTATCTACAGCTTTGTGCCAGTGCATTTGTGATGTAACTTTATTAACAAGTTAATGTATTTGTTTTGCAAATACAGGGAGTAAACTTTGTGCATAAATAGGTGTTCAATAATGTTCATTGATTCGTTTAAGATTGTAAATATAGCTTTGTAGGATAGTGTATATATGGAGACTGGAAGGTAGCTCCTCGAGCTCGCACCTGTTTTTGGACGGGAGGTTTACTATTCTCAGAAATAGTAGCATAATATGTTTTGAATGTTAGAAAAACGGTGACAAGTAAATTGCAGGCGGTGAGCATTAGTTTGAACAGTATGTGATGAATATAATGAATGTTTCGTGTTATATGGGATCATTACCAGCAATTATCGATCTCGGAAGTTGAGAGGTGACATAAGTAAATTGCAGTCGGAGAGCACTAGTTTGAATAGCATGTGATGAATATATTGAATATTTCGTGTTATATGGAATCATTTCCACCAATCTTCGATCTCGGAAGTTGAGAGGTGACGTAAGTAAATAGCAGTCGGACAGCACTAGTTTGAATACCACGTGATGAATATGTTGAATATTTCGTGTTATATGAAATCATTCCCAGCAATTTTCGATCTCGGAAGTTAAGAGTTGACATAAGTAAATAACAGTCGGAGAGCAGTAGTTTGAATACCACGTGATGAATATGTTGAATATTTCGTACGATGAATATTTGGTGTTACATGGAATCATTTCCAACAATTTTCGATCTCGGAAGTTAAGAGGTGAAGTAAGTAAATAGCAGTCAGAGAGTACTAGTTTGAATAGCATGTGATGAATATATTGAATATTTCGAGTGATGAATATCTCGTGTCATATGGAATCATTCCCACCAATCTTCGATCTCGGAAGTTAAGCGGTGACGTAAGTAAAGAGCAGTCGGAGAGCACTAGTTTGAATAGTATGTGATGAATATATTGAATATTTCGCGTTATATGGAATCATTCCCAGCAATTTTTTGTCTTGTAATTTAAGAGGTAACATGAAACAAACACATAATTTGATCGGATTTTATTTCAAAAAGCATATACCAACTTTTATAACATTTAGATTTCCACTCTGCTTTGGCTAAATTTATCGTGTAATTTTTCCATGGCTTTAAAAAGACATAAAATCCTGTGGATAGTGTGATATTTGTAAATAATATTTTTTTAAATTCTTATAATTGATATTCACTTAATTTTTTATTTAGTTCGCGATAAGACATTTAAAATATAATGACGTCATAAAAATATCATGTACTCTAAAAAGAAATTAATATAATGGAACGTGCGAATATGAAAAAGTGAAGTAGAAATATAATGGCAAAGCTACAGCGTTTTTTCTTTAGTGAACGTTGACTAACAAAGGAAAAAAGAATGTTTTTTGGAATTCGATGTTGTTAACTGGAGAAAATTGTTGTAAATAAATTCAGTATATTTTAGTTACATTAACATCTTGTTTTAAAGCAAGACTAGAGCTATACTTTGAGACAGACCTCGTCATTTTGAACTGAGGTCAGATGACGAGGACGACATCTGAGCTGGCAGCTCCCTCTCCAAGCTTCCGCAGCAAGCCAGCTGAAGGAGGTTTGAGCCACTACGTATGATTTAGCATGTAACAGGCCCACATGCACGGCTGATCTTCAGTGGAATCGGGTTTCGAGCCTGGAATTCTCTGGCCCCGTAGCCGAGACCTAACCACTAAGCTACCGCGACCCCTTTAAGGTATCCGACTGGTTTAAAATCGTCGTTTCTGATGAAATTATAAAAAAAAAATATGACATAATTTTGTAGCCTGTTATACCAGCTTTCTAAAACTGTCTCACTTTTGACTCTACGTGAATTACAAATGGAATTACAGCTGTTTTATTATCGAACTGTAAGCATTATTTTATGTTGCGCGAAAACTTTAAATGTGTTTTCCGAGAAATGATATTTTTGAGGCAAACTGTCGACCGTAACGATGATTTCTCAAAAAGTTGTTCAAGTATTGATATGAAATTTTCTGAGATTGTTTTCTGTAATATGCTCGATGTGTTCCTCTAAAAACTAAGGTCAATTTTAAAATCAAGTATTATTTTTAAGTGATTAAATATAAACGAAAAGCATTTTTTATGAAAAATTACCAGTTTAGTAACTATGTTCAGCTATATCTCAAAACTATTTTGAAGAACAAGAAATATTTGAGAGCATAACACGGATAACTGTCATAAAAATGTACTCCTACAAGGATTTATGTATATTTAGAATATAATTTTGTCTATGGCTGTTAGCGTAAGGCAAATATTTTAGTCATTTTTCTTCAAATTTCTCAGTTTTTTTAAAAAAATATTATTTTGAAAGCCTAATTTTGAAATATTTTCATAGTTTTAAAACTTATGCAGTTGAAAAATAACATTAAAAAATATATAAAAGTTATTTTTCAAAAAAATTGCTCCGAACACAGTCGGATACCTTAAATGTTTTGTAAATATTTCATGTTAAAAATGCCTGTTTGTTATATAGATCCAGAATAAGTGGAAGAGTCATCTTGCTTAATTTAACGCGAGGGTTCCCAACCTTTATTCCCTCGCGTACCCCTTCATTTATCTGTATATTTTCGCGTACCCCCCACTGTCGTAACCTCCCTGCCACCAACCATCCGTCTATGTAAAGAAGCTTCTATCAGTAATTTTAAGAACTTAGGTTGGCTTAAGAGTCAAATGATGCGAATTAATAATGTGAGGTCTTCTCTCGCGCTGAAGTTCCCACAGGAAAAGACCACCTACGAACCTTTTAGGACTAGAAGAGAAAGAGCCGCGATGTAATCTAGGGTCATAAAACTACAAACGACTTTGCGCCACCGCCGGGCAAAAAAGACCCCACGTAAAGTTGGCCACCGCAGAGACCGTCAAAGAACTCTTAAGGTTCCGACCCTCGGCCAATGGTCAGAGGAGAAAGAAAGCAAGGCTAGTGGTTGTAAGTTGCAGTCAACAACCCGACAAATCCCTGAGATTTAAAATTTCGGTCACGCCTCATAGGGCTAGGCGAAAAAGTTTATAGTTTGGAGTTTCGGAGATCGATGGAGAATTGATTTTGGAGATTGATTCGAGACTCGATTCTCGAGATCAGAGAAGATTGAGAAGTCAGATCTCGGCGCGAGATTCTGCACTTGTACGGGAGTTCTTAGACTCCGTGGAATCGAAGCCAACCCTTGGCTAGAGAGCTCCTTTGGAGAGCTGCAACGCATTAGAGCATTCCTTTAAGGGATAGCTCGAATACCTCACTGGAAATTACTGACCTGGTAACTCATATAACCCTTGGTGGTTACGTTGATTAATTGAGCGTCGATTACCTCAATTTCCTCTTGCGGCCTTCGGACTTACAACTCACCCTGAGTTAGAACTATTTACTGAACTTTGTCAGTTACTGAATTGATCGCGTATCAATCGTCACGAGAACTCATCACTGATAACTGCGAGTAATTCCAGTTATGAACATTTTATGACTCTCACAATATCATCCGGAGTTATGCTAGTTATTTGAATGTATTTCTTTATGTGTAAATTCTTGTATAAACGACATTAATCAAGAAACATAATTAAATATTAATGTGCTGTATTGCTTTGTCTTGTTGATCATCTGATCGGACCCAGAATCACTGGGCTAAGACCTTACAACAACATTTGTTGGACGTATTTTTTAGTTTACACTTTATTTTAATTTTACAATAGTATTAGTTCAACGCCAAAACAAATGAAATCAGTATGATAATAATTTAGCATTAATAATTATAAAGATGGTTAAAAATTACACTCTGTAATAATCAACTTTTCAAGTGGTATAGTTATTAAGTAACAAATATTTACTTTAAGGAAACAAAATTCTGTAACTTTTTTAATTCCTTATGTTTTCTTGTTTCCGCCATTATAAAGTTTGATTTTGCGTACCCCCAGGGGTACGCGTACCACAGGTTGGTAACCTCTGATCTAATGTCTGAAACGTAGTACAATACTCTGAAAGAAACTGACCAACAAGAAATAAACTTAAAATCTTACAACATAAGAGCCAATTCTTTCAACTTTTATAAATACGTGACCTGATTTCTTTTTCTTTTCTTACCCTTGACTATACATATTAAGAATTTTATACGTTGATCTAGTGTTTTTGAGTGTTTGACTTTTTGACCCTTGCTTTTTCAATGGTTTTTTTTAAATTTAATGTTCTAATTTTTTTAAATAATTGTGTAATTTTTTTTTTATAATTTTAATGTGACGATATGCAACATCGACTTTTGGAACCTCGGTGTGTTTTTAGTGCTTTTGTAATTGCGTGTTTTCATTTTAAAACATTTATGTGTTTACATTTTTACAATTAATGTGGTTTTGAGCTTTGAACTGGTTTATTCTCTGCAGTTACTTTCTTTTTTTGCGTTTTAATTCACTTTGTGGCTTGTGTTTTTTGTATGTTTTTGATCATGCACTCTGTAATGGAATCATCTATGTAGTGTGCTTTCTTTGAACAAGTAATATAAAAAAAATTTTTTTAAGTCAATTCCTACTTTGGTCAACAAAGAAAAATTTCATTTTAGAATTTTTTTCTCCCATATAAAACTAAAATTAATTAATTAAATTTAATTAATATTTCAAAAACTGTGTTAACATCAAGTGTCATTCACTACAAGTTCAAAAAAATGTATTTGAACTTGAGTGGATGAGTAAAAAGTATTTTATTAAGGATTGAATCTTGAAAATTCCCTTTGTCGCAAAGTCGCCAAATTTGCCGCCAAGTCGCTAAAATGGTCGCCAAATTTATCACCAAGTCGCCAAGTCCAGCATCTTAATTAATAGTCTAGCAATTTAATTAATGAATTAATAATTGGAAAACTGTATTAACATCAAGTGTCATCCATTACAAGTTTTAAAAAATGTATTTGAACTTGAGTGGATGAATAAAAAGTGTTTTATTAACGATTGAATCTTGAAAATTCCCTTTGTCACCAAAGTCACCAATTTTGCCACCAAGTCGCCAAAATGGTCGCCAAATTTGTCGCCAAGGTCGCCAAATTTGTCGCCAAGGTCGCCAAATTTATCGCCAAGTCTAGCATCTTAATTAATAGTCTAGCAATTTAATTAATGAATTAATATTTGAAAAAACTGTATTAACATCAAGTGTCATCCACTACAAGTTTTAAAAAATGTGTTTGAACTTTAGTGGATGAATAAAAAGTATTTTATTAACGATTGAAAATTTGAACAAGATATATAAATAAATATATATAGGGAGAGTGTGAACTAATAGTAGGAATTGAAAAAATAAATAAATTCTACACACTAATAATCAATCTTTATTGTAATCTAATTGGCCGACATTTGCTTTTTATCTGGAACACACTGCACAGGTTACGTACCGTGCCTTTTCCCAATCTTCCTCTCCCTCGCATTCTTCGCACTTCACCCACACGGGCGCTATCATGCCGGCGGAGGAGTCCTTCTTCGCGTGCAGATTGACTATCTTGTCGTCTGGTTGTTCCGCCATGCAAATATAGCCGGAGTTGGCGTTCAGGTTGGTCGCCAGATACCCTATATACTCCAGCTTCATGTCCGGTGGGCAGGTGTTGCGGCCAGCGACCACCTCCACCGAAGTGGCGTTCTCCAACCGACAGAAAGCACAGTACGCGAATCCGGTGGTCTTGCTCGGTGTCTCGTAGGTCATACCGGTCAGCCTGGACAACGGCGATCCATGGTACTCCTTTGTAGATTCGAATTGCGGGTCGATGTCCAGGCACAAGATGTTCCCGCCATTGCCGAATCCCTTTGGGGAGGACGCCGCGTACCCGACGTAGACAGGCTCGGTGCTCGGCAGAGAACAGTTGATGCTGCCCCAGTGGATGTAGTGCGTGGTGGCCGTGGTGTAAGGGAACCAGTAGAAGGGGATGTTTTCCTGAAAAACATTTCATCGTGAACTGATGTTCATTCAAAGCAACTAGCAGTTTTCTTTCTCGGATTAGTGGTCATACAAGATGTTAAAGATGCAGTAATTTCATTTTAATATTTTTCTCAAAAGGTTTCACCTGTCTGACAGCGATTATTGCAGTTGTGGTGGAATTGGCACGGCACTTTACTATGCCACAGAGTGTATTTATACAGTGTCTTGGCATATGAGGAAGCATACAGTGTCTTGGCATATGAGGAAGCCAGTCTTTTGCGTTGTTGCGTCTTGCAGTTGGCAAAAGACGCAACACAACATGGGCAACCCTATTCACATACTAAGTTTCCTAAACCGCACACAAAAGACCTCCTCCGAAAGAGGATGCTTGAGGAGTGGCAAACCTCATGGAGAAATGGCGATACAAACAGGAAAATCTATAACATCATGCCCTCAGTTAGTCTCCGTCCCACTAACTGGATTAGAGAGGATGTTATCTTCTTCTCTCAACATGGACCTTTCCCTGCCTACCTCAAAAGGTTTCACCTGTCTGACAGCGATTACTGCAGTTGTGGTGGAATTGGCACGGCACTTCACTATGCCACGGAGTGTATTTATACAGTGTCTTGGCATATGAGGAAGCCAGCGCCAAACTTCGAACAAGAATGGCTGAAAAGGGTTGCCAATAACCTATACTACAGGCATAAAATTCGTGGGATTATCATTAGCGAAAACAGATATCTTTTCCGGCCTGCCTAGCTTTCAACTTCCCAGCGAGCTGAACTTAGTAGCTCAATTACCGGACATTCCCCCTTCAAATAAAAGAAATGTATAACAACATCTAAAGAAACGAAGACTTTACGAACTAATAGTGTAAAAGTGAAAATGCCTGTGCTGTACATATTGTATATATTTCCTTCTTTTTGTTTATTTTGTTTTTACTAAATAAAATTCCCGTGTCTTGCCCATCAAACCGTTCAGTGACCGGTCTGGTCACGGGTACGGGGGGGGGGGGGTAAGACGTGTTCTGTTCTGTATCTAGCATTATCTCTAAGTTTATATCGATATTGTTTACTTTTGCAATCTTCATCAGTCTGATTTTCAATACTGTTCAAAACTGAAAGCTGTGTGAGAGTTGTTAAAATGGTAGCTTTTTAAAATAAACGTCTTTTTTTATTGTTCTTAGAAAGCTGAGAATCTCGTTGAGTATATTCTTAATGCTTTAACACAAAAGAACGGGGAAAAATTGGATTTTTTCTGAAAAATAATATGGATTCCTAGAAAGATCTTTATTATTTTAAATATTAATAACAAAATTGCGAAATGAAATGCAGTTTGAGGTATAAAAAAAAACCACATAGAAATTTCAGAAAGCAAAGAAGAGGAATTAATCATTTTTCTAGTACCAATAGTCTGAAATAGATGGCAGATAGATTATTGATTATTTGGCAGGTGTAAT
Organism: Araneus ventricosus; assembly: GCA_013235015.1. Taxonomy (NCBI): domain Eukaryota; kingdom Metazoa; phylum Arthropoda; class Arachnida; order Araneae; family Araneidae; genus Araneus; species Araneus ventricosus. The sequence continues at coordinate 23,414 of BGPR01002230.1, read as the reverse complement.
AAAATTATAAAATAGCGACTGCTCAGGAGAAAGTGTAGTTTGTATTGTGGTTTTTTTCTTACTTGCATGTAATTAACTCAAGATGCAATGATTTATCGATTAGTAAGAGTTTGATGGAGCAAGGGCCATACCTGGCCACCGCGGAAGATGCATGATAAAAGATAATGTAAAATGTCACAAATACAGCAAACCACTTACTGAAAGTATTCCATTCCATAAAACAGGAGGACCGACTCAACTCAATGGTTGTAGAGTAAGGTTGGAACGAAAAAAACTTTTTTAAAATTTGTAATAGTGCTCAAAAGTTGCCTTTTGATGCAAAAAAGACAAAACCAAAATTTGATGGAAATGAGAACATGTCTTGAGGTGCCGCAAGTACGATTAAGTTTCATAAATTTGGAAAATTTTGCTCTATTTCAACCTTTATCTCTAATTTCTCATTTGCAGTAAAAAAGCTCAAATTAAATATTTTGTACGTTTTATTCCTTTTTTACTTTCTCGTATACGAAGTATACAAAGAGAAAGTATTGTAATCGTCAAAAAATTCAAACTCGAGATTTTGACGAATCTCCACGTTTTAGACATCCCTGAGTCCGAAAAACACAATTTGGGAATTACACTCTGTCCCAAAAGTTTATAGACTCTAGTAAAATATATGTTTTAGCAAAGCGCAAAGGCATACAAACACTGATTACAGATATGTTTATTCAAACCATATGCGACTTGCATTCAAAAAAGTATTTAGAAAAAATAACAATTTGTATGTCAATTATATAACAAAATGGAAATATTAGGTGTCCCAAAAGTTTATAGAATATATGACATTTCAAGAAAAGGTGCTCAATACAATGTTCTTAATAGCTTAAAGTCTTTCCATTTTTCAGTATGACATTGTATACACGTTTTCCCATCGGCATAATTAAGGTTTGTAATATCTCTGGTTCCAAGTTGTACCATGCATTTTCAATGGCTGTCTTCAAGGCATTCACTGAATAAAATTGCCCTCCATTCTCATATACCTTCCGAGACATAATTCCCCACACATTCTCAATTGGGTTTGGATCAGGGCTCATCGGTGGCCTCTCAAGAACAGTAACATTTTTCGAGTTTAAATAATTTTTCGTAGCACTGGAGGTATGGGTGGGAGCATTATCATGCTGATATTCCCAATTTCTTCCAACTATGTTTTCTGCAAATGGTATAAGATGATTTTCTAGTGTTTCTTTGTATTTAGGAGAATTCTGTCGGCCATCCAAAAAGGCCAAATCCACTTGACCGTTGAAACCGAAAGCCGCCCACACCATCACAGATCCACCACCACTTTGCCTACTGAAAAAGTTCCTGGGCTCTTTTCGTAAATCATGCCAATATTTTATATTCCCGTCAGGTCCATCGAGGTTCCATTTTTTTCATCACTGAAAAGGACAGCCATCCATTTATCACCATATGACGTATGATTACGAGCTCATTGTAATCTCTTACTAATGTGAAGCTTTGAGAGTGGTGATCGGCGTGCCATTTTTGAGTGGATCATATAACCAGATTCTATGATTCATCTATGAACATTGTTCTTGGAGATTAGCAACCGGGAAGTCCCAGTAATTTCACGAACCGACATTTTCTGACTTGAAAGCCATTCTTTGTATCCGTCTATCACTGCGAATATCCGTCACAAGTGGTCTTCCCGAAAGAGGTTTTGGCTCATATGGCGTCTTATGAGTTACTACATGATAAATCATACTTTTAGAACGATTTAAAAGTTTCAATATTTCCTTAACAGTCTTACAGAGCAATTTCAAATGCAGAATTTTACTCACTTCTTCATTAGAGAACTGCTACGCTTTAGGCGTCTTGAAACTCAGAACAAATGAACGCTTTCCTTTTCTTACAACGTATTTATTAGGCTCCAGATCGACGTCATGATTACCGATACCATATTTGCATAAAATTGCATTTGTCTATAAACTTTTGGGACAGGTTATTTCAGTATATACTACGATTTAAAAATTGGCATTAAATATACGGGGTAGAACTGCTGTCTTTTCAATTTAATAGACATAACGTATCTTTACAGTAAGTTACATCGAAATACATCATATACAACAAAAAATATAGGCAAAATACAAGGTTCTATAAACTTTTGGGACAGAGTGTATGTGTGTCTGTCTGTGAACAAAATTTTGCCCAAAATTTGATAGAAACCTACAAATTATGTTTAAAGACCACATACCAAATTTCATCCCCGTAGCTCTAATAGTTTTCGAGTTATCGTGTTCACAGACATAATTCCAAAATTGTGTTTTTCGGACTCAGGGAGGTCTAAAACGTAGGATCCGTCAAAATCTCGAATTCGAATTTTTTGACGATTACAATACTTTCTCTTAGTATACTTCGTATACGAGAAGGTAAAAACACAATTTTGGAATCATGTCTGTCTATCTGTGTGTCTGTCTGTGAACACGATAACTCGAAAACTATTAGAGCTACGGGGATGAAATTTGGTATGTGGTCTTTAAACATACTTTGTAGGTTTCTATCAAATTTTAGACAAAATCCGTCAACGGGAAGTCTGTCTGTCTGTATGTTCGAGGTCATGAGAACGCTGTAACTCAAAAACTTGAAAAGCCAGATGGATAAAATTTTATACACAGTTTTATCGTCATGAATGTAGGTCCGTGTAAAATGTTGGGCCAAATACGTCAAAGGGTTGGCTGTCTGTCGGTCCGCATAATTTACTTTGGAAGAGAATCCGTCATCTCCATGCGCATGCGTACTGGAAGAACGGAGAGGAATTTCATTACGGAGTAGCGAATTACGTCAATTTGTCCTTGAGCCGGTAAGAGAGGAAAATCGTTACGCATCTCTTTGAATTTCATTCTTTGCCTAGATATTTTTCAATCACTATAATGAAAAACCTTCTGATAGTCATTGTATTCTGGGTAACGATAGGTTCGAATTTTTTTAGCCACGCGGGGGTAGGGGAAACGGCACCTTTTTGGGGAAGTATACGAGAAAGTTTAGGGGAGAACACTCCCGCTGGTTATTAATAGAACAAACATTTTTAGGGTGTTTAAAACCTACTGTGAGTATATAAAAATATTAATTTATTAGCCAAAATCGTGCAAGAAATTGGCTATGAATGAAAAGAGATTATGCTGATTCTTTGCGTTGTGTTATATAATCCCTACCGGTTTGCACCACTTTCGAGTAGGTCGGACCGGTGTGAGTTTTAGATTTTAAAAACTTCGACGGGAGGCTGTCTCTGCGAAACGGCCGCTGGGATTGAGGGGCGTAGACTTACTTACCTTACTCAACTGTGACTTTCTGTGCCTAAGTAGCTCTATGTGACTTTGACATATGACCTATGACCTATGCCCTATGACCTTCCTCTGTTAAATGAAACCAAAACCAACTCAACTCAATTAAATCGATGGAAAGGACAGCTCAATTAAATCAACAATTGTTAATAATAATTAATTAAGGACAGTTAATTAATCGATTGCTTCTGTTACTAAAGCAGCTCTATGTGACTTTGACCTACGACCTATGCTCTATGACCTTTCTCTGTTGAATGAATTATTCTGAATAAATTAATTATTAATCAGTTAAAATCCAGTTAATATACCGCTCACAACCGATGCGCGCGCGAGCATCGGTCGCTGTGACGTCATCAAAATTCTTCATGATTTTCACCAACTTTACAACTCTACTATAACTCTATAGTCTATAGTGATTATTAGTCTAGTGTGACTCTATCTATGTAAATTTCTTCGTGATTTTCGCCAACTTTGCAACGCGACTATGACTAAACCGCAATTCCAAATGCTAAAATTCTTTTTGAAATCTTCAATGTCCACCTTTCCTAGTTAAATGAAACTAAAACCAACTCTCTATGTTATTTGGTTGCGGAGCTATAAACGTTTAACTTTACCACGAAATTCAACGTAATTCAACAATTCTTGAGTAATATTTCGCGCGATCGATGAACGAATTGCCTTAGTCTGCGTGCGCGCGCATCGGTCGCTGTGACGTCATCAAAATTCTTCGTGATTTTCACCAACTTTACAACTCTACTATGACTAAACCGTAATTCCAAATGCTGAATTTCTTTTTGCAATCTTCAATGTCCACCTTCCTCTGTGAAATGAAACTAAAACCAACTCTCTATGTTATTTGGTTGAGGAGTTATAAGCGTTTAAAATACCATGAAAAGCGTCATAGTTCTTTCCTTTCCCGACGCACCATTAGACCACTATGGAGAGACGTAAATCTACGTCAAAAATCATGCTATGGAGCTTAAAACGCACTCTACTGTAGAAAAGAAAAAGGAGGACTGTAAGGAAGAGGAAAGAGGAGGAGGACTGTAGGAAGAGGAAGGAGGAGGAGGACTGTAGGAAGAGGAAAGAGGAGGAGGACTGTAGGAAGAGGAAAGAGGAGGAGGACTGTAGGAAGAGGAAAGAGGGAGGAAACCTTCCCTCTTGAATTAACGCACTTTCGCCTTGACGGCGTGTTCCGTGGGCAATAAAAATATGAGTACGCGTGGCGGTTTCGATCTTGCTGATGTTCTGAAATGCTTATTTGGGGGTGGAGAGTGTCATCTTTGTTTGGGAGTATACGAGAAAGTGCGAGGAGTCCACTCCCGCTGCTGTTTCATTTTGAGATGGAAACACTATGAAAAGAGGTAGATTTACTTACAACATGGTGAGTAAGATTGGTGAACTCTCTCATGTATCTGTTCGGAATGTTTTCTGGCCCGTAGCCGTAATCCTTGAAGGCCTGGTCAAAGTGATCTCGCTTCACGCCATTTTTCGTGTCCATGGAACTGATGGCATGCTTCATGCTGTTGAAGGCAGTTCTTAGCCGTGTGAAGTATTCGTCGATCTGCGAAAGGAAAAATTCACGGAAAACTGTAAGTAAATGAACTCAAAATTCAATAAGAAACTTATTTTTTTTAAAACCGTCCAAATACAAGGGCTGATTTTTTATTAGTAGGAACATTGCTGTAGCGACGCCTTTAAACGAAGCAAGTCAATGTCGTTTATATCACAGGTAAGATAAAGGCTTACCCTCCCACAGGGCAAATGAACTCGTCTTTCTACCCCCATGAGCTCACGTAGTGAGAAACAAAAACAATTGTAAACGAGCAGTCAAGCAAGGATTACAAGAGACTTACTGTGCATCTGCATTGTCTTACCGAAGATGTAGCAAGGTGAGTAAGAGCCTCGAAGACGGTTTCAGATAATAGATCGCGCTTTCCGCACTATCCAGAGTATTCACTATTAGGTAGTGGCAAAGGAGCCGCGAAGACGTTTTTAGACAATAGATCGCGCTTTCCGCACTATCCAGAGTATTCACTATTAGGTAGTGGCAAAGGAGCCTCTAAGACGTTTTTAGACAATGTATCGCGCTTTTCGCACTGTCCAGAGTATTCACATATGAGGACCCCTTTGGACACAACCATCTTGATACGCTCAAAAAATGTTAAATTTTACACAAAATCATAAAACTTCAAAAATATTTTAGGAAAATTGTCGAGTAAATTTGCTAAAATTGTAAAAGTCAAGAACTCAAAAAAATTCCTATCTCTGAGTTAAGAAATTTGGGCATTTTAGATCTATAATTTTTCGGAAATGAAAGCTAAATTTCATTGTGCTGCCATCTACATTCTAAAAGGAGAACTATCAGCTGCCTTTTCCTGCAAATTTCCGGGTTTCAAAGTGGAAACGGATTTTTTTAGAAAGTTTTAAAGCTGGTGTCCTCTTTTGTTACCACTGTCCCGGAAAAGGTAAATAAAACTAGACTGATCAGATGTTCTTTCTAGGAACACAAATTGTTTGTAAAAACATTTGTAAATTTTTAAAGTTAAAACGATACTGTTGAACTTTTAAGAAAGCGTCAGCAGAAGAGTTTTATCACATGAAGTAAGTCCAGTCGAATTGTACTTTCACATGGAGAAATACATAACAGCAATTTTATTGCTTCAAGTTGTTGGGTCGGTCACATAAAACATGGCGCTATATTTTGTACCCCGAGATCGGACTGGATAAGGAGGGAGGGTGAGGCAATTCCAAAGATCGGTTTTTTTGCATTTAAATAAAAAGCTATTCATCTAAGAAGAAAGGTTTAAATTAAAAGGTATAGGTAATAAAAAGATCTATAAAATGAGTTGTCGAACTTTAAGATACTTAATTAGGGCAGAGGGGTAAATTAGGCAAACGTAAATTGTAGAAATGTAGTTTTAATTTTTTTACAATTAGAGTGAAATTTTTGAAATTTCACGTAAGTACGCATTATATAGCACGGTATACATGGTTAAAATTTCAGGAAGATATCTGCATTAATTTTTGAAAAATTCAACTTTTTCGAGAAAAAAAAGAGTTTCGTCGGAAAATGCCTGTAAGTACTTTTTTCATCAGGCCGAATTCGCAGAGCGAAAAACAAAATATTATTCTAAAAATATTCTACAATTTCAAACATCTTTATC
>BGPR01002230.1:0-15008 GCA_013235015.1 Araneus ventricosus | reverse complement strand
ATTTTTTTCCAGCATTGTTTCCCTGAATAATCTAAAAGAGAGGCCTACTTGAAGACATATCAATATCAGCATCATAAATGTTTTAGAAAATTGAATACAAGAAAAAATTTACTTGTTCCAGGCATTGATTCCCTGAATAATCTAAAAGATATGATCAATTAAAGACTTATCAATACCAGCATAATAAGTATTTTTATAAAACCGAATACAAGAAAAATTTACATTTTCCATCATTGTTTCCCTAAATAATCTAAAAGATAGAGCCACTTAAGGACTTATTAATATCAGCATGATAATTTTAAAAACAAACCGAATACAAGAAAAATTCATTTTTTCCAGCATTGTTTCCCTGAATAATCTAAAAGATATGCCCACTTGAAGACTTATCAATATCAGCATCATAAATGTTTTAGAAAACCGAATACAAGAAAAATGTACTTGTTTCAGGCATTGTTACCTGTGCCTGCTGTTCGTCGTTCCACAGCTTGGTCTTTTCCCAGTCTCTGAATTCTTTATCCGCCATTTTCATGTCATCCAATTTGTTTATGGCTTCGTTATAGACCGAGTCCATGCCTCTGGGGAAGAGGGGCTCATTAATTCAAAAATTCACATACAAAATGAAAAACTATAAGATGACAAAGTCAACATGAAAATAGAAATAAAATGTAAAAAAGAATCCGGCATATGGACTTCTTCAAGGATCACCCCCCGAAAGGATTCTAATATTCTAAAATAGGATATTTTTCTGTAGATGATTCTACTCCAGTCAAAATATGATTCTCTGTGACCCGAAATACCCCGGATTGAAGGGAAATGGAAATAATTACCATCAAATACTGCAATATTCCTTTAGAACAAAAGGCAGAAGAAAGAGAAGACAAACTTACTTTCTGTCTCATTACAATACAGAACTGTGGACCAAGCATGTCGAACTTTTTATACATTGTTAAAATCGATCATGCATGTGGCTCAGCCATTGGGATATTTGATATTCTTTAACATAATTAACTTACTTTCTTTCTCATTACAATACAGAATTGTGGACCAAACATGTCGAACTTTGGATGTGTTGTTAACGGCGATCATCCATGTGGCTCAGCCATTGGGATATGGGATATTCTTTAACTTAATAAACTTACTTTCTGTCTCATTACAATACAGAACTGTGGACCAAACATGTCGAACTTTGGATGTGTTGTTAACGGCTATCATCCATGTGGCTCAGCCATTGGGATATGGGATATTCCTTTCAGTTTTAACAATTCGTCGCTTAAGGAGACATGCGACTCTTAAACCTCGAAAAAATGGCGGAAAACTGTCAAATTCGATACATTATATCTCTGAAACAATGCATTTCACAAACTCACTTTTTTTCTAGAAAAATATCTGTTCTTTCTCTAATTTTATTGGTATGTATTTATTTGAGAGAGTAATAAATATGGGCATAATTTTTGGAGAAAAAATGAGATCGACACCTTGCGCGCATGATTACGGATAAAACATTTATCTAAACACAATATTTTGTGTATCTAAGCAATCCAAACAAACTGTTTAAGAAACTGAACCACAATTTATTAACATTTAATTTTAATTTCTATTTTATAAACCAATTTAAAATAATAATGTTAAAAATAGTTAAAATTTCAACTTTTCTAAGCCCCCCAAAAACACTTCTTTGGACAAATATGTACAAAAATGTGATTCAATTTGTAGAACATAGTAAAATACATATTCGGTAAAATTTTAATGTAAAAATATTCGATAGTTCTTGAGATATCGTGCGCGCAGAAGCAAAAAAACACATTTTGAGATATAGTTCTTTAAAGATATGGCCATATTCTATGTTTACGTTGAAGAGCTGATACATTTTCCTCCATAACTTTCCTAATTATGGGAATTTTTTTAACTCGGATTGTTTTAAATTGTTCAGAAAGGACAGGGAAATAATATATTTTTTTTTCACAAAATCGAAAATTTTCGAGGTTTAACCCTTTGTGTCGCAGTGTGCCAGCTGATGGCACACCTAATTTCACTCGCTTCTCAACCTTTAAATTCAACTTATAAATGGAAAATAATAGGTTTAGGATAGGGCTAATAGCACTCCTTTAAGAACGCCTATGGCAGCCTTATGAAATTTCGTTCCGGAATGGGAATTATTAGAGATAAAATTTGGGAAAATTCCTTACACCTCAGAGATAAGAAATTTTTTCAGTTCTGGACATTTACAATTTTAGCAAATTAACTCGGAAATTTTCCTCCGATATTCTTGAAGTTTTAATTTATGATTTTCTGTAAGATTCATAAATTAAAACTTACCATGTGTATCAAGATGGCTGTATCTAAGGGGGTTCTCATATGAGGGGGGCGAGCCCTCACCGGGGTGGGCCCCCGGGGCCCCCCCCCCTCGGAATGAAGTAAGTGGGGTTTTTTTAAATTTGTAGATTCTTTTGTCTGGACAATAAATTAAACCCATTCATGAAGTTTTGTCATCATATTTCAAAAATTTTAATGCCTTGTACCGCAAAGGGTTAACAGTCGTATGACCCCTTAACAAGCAACGTCATCTATCTCAATTTTTTGAAATTTCAAAGAGGAAGATTCAAATTAATTTTTAGTAAACAATAGCGAATATTTATAATTTTTTTTCACGTCTAGTTGGAACATGTGGTCTCATGTTCATAGTAGATCTTAAAAAATTCAGAAATATTCGTTATTGGTTGCGAAAAGTTCATTTGAATCTTCCTCTTTGAAATTTCAAAAAATTGAGATAGGTGTCGTTGCTTGCTAAGCGACGAAACACTCTTCTATTCTGAAGATCATTCCAGTTAATTTTATCAAGTTTAAATTTCCATTTAAAATTATTAAACTAATTAGGCTAGTTTATTATTTATTATATTTAACACTATAATTTAAGTTAATTTATGCGTTTGGTCGTGACTGTTTAACAAACAAATTTACAGACAGACAACATGCTGACCGGTCGGCATATTTACAAACCCTACCCTGTTAGAACCGAGGCAGGAAATCAGCCAATACCATTGGCTACGAGGGGCAGTGACGTCGTTTTCAACTGTCGCACGAAGTGTACGGCAATCATAACAAAACAAGAGTCGTCCTACTTTTCTTCTCCGTTTTCCCACAGAAAAGATACTTCCGTGGGTTGTAATATTTTTAAAAATGAAATTATTTTTTAAAATATCGTAAAAAATAAAACATTCCACACTGTAAGAAATTATACTAATGAAAAGTCTAATGATAACAACTTTGTTTGAAGGGTGTTAACTAACAGCTTAGATAAATGTTGATGGGTTTTTTTGACGTCATTCCAGCGAAAATAGTTCATTTGATGTTTCAAAGTCAACTAATCTAACTCTAATTAATGCCAAATAATAGTAAAATTATTAATTATTATTATTAATGCCAATAATAATAAAACGAAAAAAGTTTAATCGCTAGACTAAATAAAATTGCTACGTAGGTGCGTATCGTAGAACAAAACTCGCGAAGTCCAAGCAACGGAAACCTAAACTAATTCAAAGTCCGCATTCAATGGCTTGTTTTGTTATAATTTCCGTACGAGAGCAAAGAACGACGTCATCGGCTCTCGGCGAAGCGAGCCAATCATATTGTCCGATTTCCTGCCTCAGTTCTATCAGGGTAGGGTTTGTAAATATGCGACCGGTCGAGCTGAAACAGAGATCTCAGTCAATTATCATTTTAAAATGTACTCACCCTAGTCTTGCGTAGGCTGCGAATTTGGAATCGAGCGAAGAAAGTGATTCGATGTCCACTCTGACGGGCGCACCCTTCCCGTTGTTGACCTTCTTGACCATGTCCGGGTACTCCCGGATCAGCGTCAGCACATTCTCGAGGGTGGTCGGAGGACTGAAGACCCCGGTGGTTGCGTAAGCGGAGATTTCGACTCGGTATTTGCTGCCTAAGTTGCGGTTCATCAGTTCCAAATTACCTGAAACACGAAACCTGTGATTTTCAAGCTGAAGGAACTTCTGGCAAAAATGAAGAAGAAATACGAGGTTCGACCTCCATCCCGCTACTAACCCTTAATTACTCGCGCTGGTGTATTTTGTACACCATTGGAGAATTAACGGCAGCTGTTTTAATTCAGCTTGGCCCTTAAAGTATTTTTTCCCAGCTAACTTACAGGTGTCTCGTGATGTAGGATGGTTTATGTTTTCATTCATTTGAATCTAAGAGCTGGAGCGAAGTCTTTGTATCGTTAAGTCTCTCGAAACGATGAAGAAACCGACACTTAATGAGTGCCATTTTAGCTCTAACTGGATTTTTTTTCCATCAGCTATGGTTCACTCCGATCCCCCTTATGCACCTACTTTTATCCCGCCTGCTCCGATTTCCTATAGAGCGAGAGAGCCTCACTCCTTCCCCTCGTATTTACACCGGTCGCATTTCAGCATTTATGGCCCAGGAGTCAAAACGGATTTCATGAGAAGTTGGATTTCCAAACTTTCGACCACACCGCGCCAATTCTCATCAGAAGTTTGGATTGATGACCGGTTTTGGCGTGGTGCGACCGAATTTGTGTGGAGGGGAGCTCTTGTGAATGTACAACTTTAGAACAGGGTCATTCTTAAACACCAATAAGGTAAGGCTGCTTAAGTCGCACCCCCTAAAGAAAAAAGTCAGGTTCTACTAAACGAAGGATTAAGGTATCCGACTGGTTTAAAATCGTCGTTTTTGATGAAATTATCAAAAAAATTTTTATGACTGAATTTTGCAGCCGGTTTTATCAGCTTTCTAAAACTGTCTCACTTTCTACTCTACGTGAATTACAAATGGAGTTACAGCTGTTTTATTACCGAACTGTAAGCATTATTTTAAGTTGTATGAAAATTTAAACGCGTTTTCTGAAAAATGATATTTTTGTGGAAAACTGTCGACCGTAACAATGATTTCTCAAAACGTTATTCAAGTATTGATATGAAATTTTCTGAGACTGCTTTCTGTAATATGCTCGATGTTTTCCTCTAAAAACTAAGGTCAATTTTGAAATCAAGTAATATTTTTAAGTGTTTAAATTTAAACGAAAAGCATTTTTTATGAAAAATTACCAGTTTAGTAACTACGTTCAGCCATATCTCAAAACTATTTTGAAGTGCAAGAGCGATTTTAGAGCATAACACAGATAACTGTCATAAAAATGTACTCCTACAAGGAATTATGTATATTTTGAATATGATTTTGTCTATGGCTGTTAGCGTAAGCTAAATATTTCAGTCAATTTTCTTCAAAATTCTCAGTTTTTTAAAAAAATATTATTTTGAAAGCTTAATTTTACGATATTTTCATAGTTTTAAAAAATATCTAGTTGAAAAATAACAATAAAAATGTATATAAGTTATTTTTCAAAAAGATGTCTCCGAACACAGTCGGATACCTTAATGAAGGATTAAAATTGTTTAATTTCTAACTAAAATATTTCTATTGCCTTTTGCTTGTTGTATTTTACAGTGTGTCCGTAAAGTCATGGTCCACTTTTGACCGGTCACGTGAAAGCAACGAAACAAGATAGACAGGTGACATCTTCACCAAATAAAAGGAAAACTCTCCAGGTTTGCACACCTGTTCAGCGCGGTTCGATGTGGGCTCCATTTGTTGCCCTACACATCTAAACGACAGTCCAGTTCTTCCCACACACGGCTAAGGACGTCTGGTGTAAAAGAGTGAATAACGTCCGTGATTCTCTGTTAATTAGTGATTAATGTCGTTGATACGTTCACTGTACACATGTTGCTTCACATGACCCCACAAGTAAAAGTCTAATGGTGTTATGTCCGGGGATCGTGGTGGCCATGCCATGACAGCACTCCTGCCTATCCACCGCTGGGGGAATGCTGTATCCAGAAACTCACGAACAATGTTGCCGTAGTGTGAAGTAGCGCCGTCCTGTTGAAAAATGACATCTCCTGGAAATTGCGGAACTGCATACAATTGCAACATATCAAGGTAGATGTTTGACGTCACAGTCGGTGCGTGGTGTTGCGTCATCACCTGCGCGCTCACATCGTTGCACTACAGACACTCTTTGGGATACTGTCCAATGTAGAGCAATTTTCAACCTTTCGTTTCGTTTTTGTTCGCCACAACAAGCGTTCATAACTGCGCCATGACTTTACGGACACACTGTATTATAATTGTATATAAATATATAAATCTGCAAATCTTCAATATGCATTTCACAAATTTATATCATTGGGTAATATTGTCATGAACGCTTATTTAAAGTGTTTTTCATTTATTGTAACACATGGTTATTGTATTTGACTTAAAACTAATATTATGAAACATTAATCTTTTCACCAAGAAATTTAGAATCATATGGTGTACAAAATACACAGAGTGTGAAATTTTTCTGTGTGAATTGGCGCGGGTAGTTAAGGGCTAAGTGACCAGCCGAGGCGCAGGAGACGGGCATGCGCAATGCTGTACTGAGAAGTTTCCACACCCCAAGGGGACCAAGCGGAGAACAATAAAGATCTTTCTCGAACATCCTGTATTTAGGAATAATACAAAAATTAACCAAAAAATGAAAAAGCAATCATATGACAAAGTCAAGACAGTAACAGAAACAAAAAATAAGGAAACAATCCGGCAGATGGACGTTGTCAAGGATCACCCCCTGCTGGGAATCTAAAATTCTATATTGGGATATTTTTCTGTAGAGAAACCAACTGTCAAGTCAAAGAATATTATTTCTCTATGACCCAAAATACCCAAGATTGAAAGAAAATGGAGAAAAAAACTACCATAAAATACTGCATTATACTTTTTAGGACAAAAACCAGTATTGGAATATTTTTCTGTAAAGAAACCGATGGACAAGACAAAGAATATTATTTCTCTGTGGCCCAAAATACCTCAGATTGAAAGAAAATGGAAAAAATATACCATCAAATACTGTATTATGGCTTTAGAACAAAAACCAATATTGGGGTAATTTTCTGCAGAGAAATCGACTGTCAAGTCAAAGAATATGATTTCTCTGTGACACGAAATACAAAAGATTGAAAGAAAATTTGAAAAAATACCATCAAATACTGTATTATGGCTTTAGAACAAAAACCAATATTGGGGTAATTTTCTGCAGAGAAATCGACTGTCAAGTCAAAGAATATGATTTCTCTGTGACACGAAATACAAAAGATTGAAAGAAAATTTGAAAAAATACCATCAAATACTGTATTATGCTCTTTTAGAACAAAACCATTTTTTTTCATAAAAAAATACTTTTCGTTTAAATTTAAGCACTTAAAAATATATTTGATTAAACCTTAACTTGTTTTTAGAAAACATCAACCGCATATTACAGAACAGATCTCAGTAAATTTATATCAATGTTGAATAACTTTTTGAGAAATAATTGAACGATCTCGTAGGTTTTCACAAAAATATCATTTTCAGAAAAACACTTTAAAGTTCCTATGCGCACTTAATAATGACTTACAGTTCGGCAAATAAAAACAGCTGTAACCTCATTTATTAATTCAGTAGGAAAGAGAACAGTTTTAAGAAAGCTGGTAAAATAAACCAGGCTATAAAATTAAGTCATAAATTTTTTTTTGACAATTTCAAAAAGAGCATTGATTTAAACTAATCGGATGCAACTTAATCCTTCATTTAGTAAGATCACCTGACTTTTTTTTTTTGAGGGGTGCGACTTTAATGGCCTCTACCTTTATAATGGTGTTTAAGAGAATGACCTATTTCTAAGTGTGTATTCACAAAATCCCTCCACAAATTCCAGCATCCTCAGAGCCATCTGGTCATCAATCCAAACAGTAAATTGGCGCGGCGCCGTCGAAAGGTTTGAACTCCAACTTCTCAATAAATCCGTTTCTTGACTCTGGGCTCATAAATGCTGAATGCGACCAGGGTGCAATACGAGGGGAAGAGGGTAGGCTCTCGCTCTATGGAAATCGGAGCAGGCGGGTAGAAGTAGGTGCAGTATGAGGTCGGAAGGTGAACCGTAGCTGATGATTTTGGGGTTTAAAACGGATGCCCGTGAGTGACCTACCCAAATGGATGGCCTGAAAATGGAATGGCGTGAGTTCCACAACTATTTTGAAGCGTAGCGATCGTGAATATCCAACTTTATTCATAGCACATCCCAGTTCTTTTCCTTGCGTTAATAAATTTGGATGAAGGCTTTGATTACAGCTTTATTTAATTTTTTTAATAAATTTTTTAAGGACAAATTTCAACTTTACCAGCCACATGAGTACTCAAAAGAACTGCTTGGAAACGGCTTCATCAACTCCCGCCTTGATTTTCCATGTAGTTTTCTTCCCTGTCTACTATCAGTTTGTAATGAGACGACCAACTGGCCACCATATAAATCACGGAACGGATGTAATGGGTGCCGACTTGTTTGGCCTTTTTGATCTCCATATCTTCCTTTCTGTTCCGTGTAGGCTGGAAAGGTTTCCGCTACCTACACAAATAAAGAACACTTTTGAATCTTCTTACGCTCTGGGATTCCGTTATACCAGGTAAGAGAACGAAAGTCAGTGTACAGACAAATGTACAAAATCACTTTTTGAATCTTCTACGCTCTGGGATTCCGTTATACCTCAGGTAAGAGAACGGAAAGTCAGTGTACAGACAAATGTACAAAATCACTTTTTGAATCTTCTACGCTCTGGGATTCCAAGAGTTCTCAGGTAAGAGAACGGAAAGTCGCGTACAGACAAATGTATAAACACTTTTGAATTCCTTCTACGCTCTGGGATTCCGTTATATCTCAGGTAAGAGAACGGAAAGACAGTGTACAGACAAATGCACAAAATCACTTTTGAATCTTCTTTCTACGCTCTGCCTGATTCCAGCACCAGGTAAGAGAACGGAAAGTCAGTACAGACAAATGTAAAATCACTTTGAATCTTTCTTACGTCAGATTCCGTTATACCTCAGGTAAGAGAACGGAAAGTCAGTGTACAGACAAATGTACAAATCACTTTTGAATCTTTCACGCTCTGGGATCCGTTATACCAGGTAAGAGAACGGAAAGTCGTACAGACAAATGTACAAAATCACTTTGAATCTTCTACGTCAGATTCCGTTATACCTCAGGTAAGAGAATCTGGAGTCAGTGTACAGACAAATCTACAAAATCACTTTTTGAATCTTTCTACGCTCTGGGATTCCGCTATACCCTGCAAGAGAACGGAAAGTCAGTGTACAGACAAATCTACAAAATCACTTTTGAATCTTCATGCCTGGGATTCCGTTATATCTCAGGTAAGAGAACGGAAAGTCAGTACAGACATCAAATGTACAAAATCACTTTTTTGAATCTTCTACGCTCTGATTCCATATACTTTCAGGTAAGAAGAGAACGGAAAGTCAGTACAGACAAATGTACAAAAATCACTTCTTTTGAATCGATCTTCTACGTCGGGATTCCGTTAGTACCCTGTGGTAAGAGAACGGGAAAGTCAGTGTACAGACAAATGTACAAAATCACTTTTTGAATCTTCTACGCTCTGGGATTCCGTTATACCTCAGGTAAGAGAACGGAAAGCTGCGTACACAGACAAATGTACAAAATCACTTTTTGAATCTTCTACACTCTGGGATTCCGTTATACTTCAGGTAAGAGAACGGAAAGTCGGTGTACAGACAAATGTACAAAATCAATTTTTGAATCTTCTGCGCTCTACCTACCCGTTATACCCTCAGGTAAGAGAACGAAAGTCAGTGTACAGACAAATGTACAAAATCACTTTTGAATCTTTCTACACTCTGGGATTCCGTTGTTCCTCAGTAAGAGAATTGAAAGTCAGTGTAATATGACAAATGGCCGTCAAATAAAGAACACTTTTTTGAATTCCTTCTTGCACTCTTGGGATTCCGTTCACCTCAGGTAAGAGAACAGAAAGTCAGTGTACAACGAAATGTGCACAAAATCACTTTTGAATCTTTCTACGCTCTGGGATTCCGTTATACCCTCAGGTAAGAGAACGGAGTCATGTACAGAACAAATGCCAAAATCACTTTTAATCTTCCCCTGCCTGGGATTCCGTTTATACCCCTCAGGTAAGAGAACGGAAAGTCAGTGTACAGACAAATTAAAAATCACTTTTGAATCTTACGCTCTGGGATTCCGTTATACCTCAGGTAAGAGAACGGAAAGTCAGTGTACAGACAAATGTAATAAAATCACTTTTTGAATCTTCTACGCTCTGGGATTCCGTTATACCTCAGGTAAGAGAATGAAAGCCGCAGACAAAACGTACAAAAATCACTTTTTTTGAATCTTCACGCTCTGGGGATTCCGTTATACCTCAGGTAAGAGAAACGGAAAGTCAGTACAGACAAATGCACAAAATCCACTTGAATCTTTCTATTGCCTGGGATTCCGGTTATACCTCAGGTAAGAGAACGGAAAGTCAGTGTACAGACAAATGTACAAAATCACTTTTTGAATCTTTCTTATTGACTCTGGGATTCCGTTATACCCTCGTAAGAATCCAAAAGTCAGTAGAGACAAAATGTACACAAATAAAGAACAATTCTCTTTTTGAATCTTCTGCATCAGATTCCCGTTCTACCAGGTAAGAGAACGGAAAGTCAGTATACGGTCAAATGTGTACACAATTAAAAGAATACTTTTTTGAATTTTTTTAATTTGGGGATTCCGTTATACCTCAGGTAAGAGAACCGGAAAAGTCAGTATACGGACATATGTACACAAATAAAGAATACTTTTGAATTTTTGCACCTGGGATTCCGTTATACCAGGTAAGAGAACGTGGAAAGTCAGTGGTACATACAAATGTACAATAAAGAACACTTTTTGAATCTTCTGCACTCTGGGATTCCGTTATACCTCAGGTAAGAGAACGGAAAGTCAGTGTACAGACAAATGTACACAAATAAAGAATACTTTTTGAATTTTTTGCACTCTGGGATTCCGTTATACCTCAAGTAAGAGAACGGAAAGTCAGTGTACAGACAAATGTACACAAATAAATATAACTTTTTGAACTTTGTTGTATTCTAACATTCGGTTCTACCTCAGGCAAGAGAACGGAAAGTCAATGTACAGGCCAGTGTATATATATACAAATACAGAAGTCAAGATAAAAGACATTTATATACAAAAAAGCAATAACCAATCAAGAAATTAATACTTTAATCAAAGAAATACTAATTCATATGAAGTAAACTTTAGGAAACAAATACTTTATGGTTAACACAAATTCTAAAACAGATTTAAATATGGAAAAACTTCACTAACAACGTTACGTTAGCGACGTTAGTGTTATGTTCTGTTTTGGTATTTATATATTTGCGTGAAAAGTTGTATATCGTCTTATATGCTCCTATTAGTGCCTGAAAAATATCAAATTGATGAGTTTAAAATTTTTAAAAAAAATGTTTTGAAGGCAACAGCATTTGCTGGAAATTAATAGCACTTGCTGGACTTATTTTTGATTTTACATTTTAATGCAATTTTATAATAGCATTAGTTCAATTCCAAAACAAATGAAAACAGTTTTTTAATAATATCTCATGAACTTATAAGAATGGTAAAAAGTTACGCTCTGTAACAATCAACTTTTCAAGTGGTATAGTTATTAAATAGCAAGTGTTTACTTGGGGAGATAAATTTATATAGCTTTTTTAATTCCTTATGTTTTCTTGTTTCCGCCATTACCAACTTTGAATTCGTGTACCCCAGGGGTACACGTACCACATATTGGGAGCCTCTGATCTAACGATCCCTCGGTTATACCGACCTTCGGGGTCGGTCAGCTGAGGGTTCGCTATAACGGGGTTTGATTATGTTTTCCTTCTATTACGCCATATTCTGTTAATTGTTCCATTTGAGTTGTTTTCGTTCTTTATCTAAAACCATTCAAGTGTTTCCATGACAAAATTGACCGAAACATTTCAGCACTTGTGGATAATTTTAGGAATTAGTGCTGTGTTTCTTCAGTTTCATTTACGGGGGGTATTTTTGAACCTCCAATGGATCACAAAATAAAACGTATTGTGAATAACAAAATGAACCAGAATATTACCGGAAAAGAAGTATAATCAAAGTTACTTTTTTGACGTAGTCACCGTCAGTGATGTAGTTGCGAAATAAGCAGTGCAGCAGATATTAAAAGTAATTTTATACGAAATATCGAAAACAAAGGCTACAATTTTTAGCACAATCTAAATGCTATTTATCTGAACACTGTATTTTCTGAATTATAAAGCAACGTATTTTGTAAGAATAATAAAACAGCATCAAATTTTCAAAGGATAATAATTAATTAGGAATGTTGGTAGAATAACGTCCCAAAATTTAAACAATATTTGATGATAATTTGAATAAATTCGAGTTCATGGCGTTTGTAAATTATATGAAGACACATAATTAAATTTTTCTGAAAGTGCAGGGAAAAAAATCTAGAGGCCTCGGGGCTCCTAGGCTGTTGCCTACTTTGCCTATTTAATAATCCGTCCCTGTGGGTGGGTTGGTAGGCGAGGGTGATAAATACAAAAAAATTTGACGGGAGGCTGTCTCTGCGAAACAGCCGCTGGGATTGAGGGGCATCAACTTACTTACCTTACTCAACTGTGACTTTCTGTGACTAAAGTAGCTCTATGTGTATCATAAGTAGCACTATGTGACTAAAGTAGCTCTATGCTTATCTAAAGTAGCTCTATGTGACTGAAGTAACTCTTTGCGACTCTGAGATTATGGGACTGGAGTAGCTCTATGTGACCAAAGTAGCTCTATGTGACCAAAGTAGCTCTATGTGACTAAAGTAGCTCTATGTGATTAAGAGAACTATGTAATGTGACTAAAGTGGTCTATGTGACTAAAATAGCTCTCTCTAAGTGAACTCTTTACTTGACTCTGAGATTATGTGACTGGAGTAGCTCAATATAACTAAAGTAGCTCTATGTGACTAAAGTAGCTCTATGTAACTAAAGTAGCTCTATGTGACTAAGTAGGTCTCTTATGACTTAAGTAGCTTATGTGACTAAAAAAGTAGCTGCTAATGTAACCTAGAGTAGCTCTATTTAACTAAAGTCTCTAGTAGACTAGTGGTCTCTGCGATAAAGTAGCACTTGTGACAAAGTAGCTCTATGTAACTAAAGATCGCTCTATGTGACCAAAAGTAAGCTCATTGTGATTCTGGTAACTCTTTGCGACTCAAGTATGGGACTGGAGGTAGCTCAATATAACTAAAGTAGCTCTTGGCTAGTAGCTCCAATAACTAAAGTAAGCTCTGGACTAAAGCATAGGTCTCTGCGATAAGAGTAGCTCTATGCAGATTAAAGATAACTCTTTAGTGACTCTGAGATTATGTGACAAATGGAGTAGCTCTATGTGACTAAAGTAACTCTATGTGAGCTGAAGTACTCTTTACTGACTCTGAGATTATGTGTATTCTGGGTAGCCCTTAATAAAAGTAATTCTTTTGACACTCTGAGAATTATGTGGCTGGAACCTATGTAACTAAAGTAGTTCTATGTGACTAAAGTAGATCTCTGTGACTAAAGTAGCTCTCCGTGACTAAAGTAACTCTTTATGACTCTGAGATTATGTGACGGAAATAACTCTTTGTGACTCTGAGATTATGTGACCGGAGTAGCTCTTTGTAACTCTCAATTTATGTGACTGGTTCGTGATTTGGGTTCGGTTTTTTTCGCGAAAAAAAATTCTTGTTCCCAAATGTGATATATTTATTCATGTTGTTAATATTGGATACAATTTCTATTAGTGACAATCTTATGTAAAATCTTAAGATGGTACAAGAAATAGCAAACAATTCTGGAGTAATATTCCGCGTGAACGTAAGATCGTTGAATGAATTGCCTAATGTACTTGAATAGTTTGTAGGAACTATATTTAGATGAAAATGATGTTTAAGAAAATCAAATTCCTTCTCTTTTATTCTCTTCACGTCTATGTTGAAGTCTCCCATCACAATGATCGGTGCGTCTTTATCTATATCGAACTCTTGGTCCATGAGCAGACTTGATTCCGAGTATTTCATAAGACCGCTGAATAAGAACAGTTTTAAATCAGCCAATAAACCGATGGATGAATGTATGCAGATGCTAATATGAAAGGCGATTGAGGCCTCCAGACAGTTAGGTATGAGAAATCGCGGGAAGCTGGGTTGGTCATTGCATGTGCGCGCATCGTTCGCTGCGACGTCATAAAAATTCTTCGTGATTTTCACCAACTTTGGAACTCGACTGTGACTACATGGTAATTCCAAACACTAAAATTCTTTCTGCCATCTTCAGTGTCCACCTTTCTCTGTTAAATGAACCTACAACCAACTCTCTATGTTATTTGGTTGCGGAGCTATAAGCGTTTAACTTTACCACATAGAACTTCATAATTTTTTCTTTTCCCGACACACCATTAGACCACTATGGAGGGATGTAAGTCTACGTCAACCAGCGGGAGTGGCCTCCCCTAAACTTTCTCGTATACTTCTCAAAAATTTGTCATTTCCCCTCCCCCTGCGTGGATAAAAAATTCGAACCTACTGTAACCCAGAATGCAATGACTATCAGAAGATTTTTAATTGTAGATTATAGCGAATATAAAATATTTAGGTGAAGAATCAAATTCAATGAGATGCGTATGTATTAAAACTTAGCAATATTTGTTTTCTAGCAAAGTCCGCTAATGCATGCACAGAGATTAATTACTTCCAGTACGCAAGTAAAAACTAGGTAAAGAATCAATTTCAGAGATGCGTACCGATTTTCCGCTCTTGGACGGCTCAAGGACAAACTGACGTAATTCGCTGCATAGCTTTCACATGCACAGAAGATTGCTTCCAGTACGCATGCGCGTGGAGATGACGGGTTCTTTTCAAAAGTGAATTATACAGACCGACAGACAGTCAACCTTTGACGGATTTGGCCCAAAGTTTTATACGGACCTACATTCATGACGATAAAACTGTGTACCAAATTTTATCCATCTAGCTATTCAAGTTTTTGAG
>BGPR01002229.1:177522-188845 GCA_013235015.1 Araneus ventricosus | reverse complement strand
AAATGCGCCTATCGATACCATTGCCCGGGAGAAAACAATCGATACTATCGATAGTTCCGAAAACCCGATACTATCGACTTGACTTCGATAGTATCGATAGTCTATCGATGTTTAAGGAACACTACCATAAATACTTCATCCCTTAAAGGAAACACATTTTTGCTTGCTTGAATACATTCAACTTGCTTAAAGTCTTGTAACTGTGAATTCTGGGCGATTCTCATTCAAAGATCAAGAATTAGTGTAAATATGTGGTGTTTTTATATGCTTTTTGAGGGTTGGAATATTTTAATATTACTACACGTTCTCTTCCATTCGAATTTCGTTGCCTGGAGCATTTCCAGGAAGAAATGATACACAAGAGTCTTCTATATTTCACTGAATACTAATATAATGTAAAGTTATTTCGAGGTTATTAAGAAGTATGTATTTGGGGATTTTATAATCCTTTAAAATTACAGGTTTTATCCAAATGAGATTAAAAAACAATAGAAGATAAAATAAAAAGAAGCTGCTTGGTGCGTGCAATGACAGTACTGAAAAAATATAAAAGAATGAATGCTGAAAATCTTTTTTAAAATGACAACATCATTTTTATATAATTTCGATCTGCATAGCATATACATTAACTATGTTATTTGCCTTGCCATATCATTGAAAAAATGAATACATATCCGAATATTTTTAAGTACTAGTTATGATATTAAAAAATATATATGAAGCAATTTCATCCCATTAAGTGATAAAAAAATATTTAAATAAATTCAAGATAAATTTAGAAAAAAAATGGTTATTATATATATAACACTCGTTCAGTATTGCTATACTTTATAGCATGTCAAGCCACCGGTTCGTAACACAGGGGGGGAGGGGAAGCGATAGCACCTTAATCTGCGCAAATTCATTCGACCATATGACCGATAAGCGAGTTACAAAGAAAAATATAAAAAAATAAAATAACACCGTATAAGATATTCACCCGATGAGCTCCACAAATGCCATTTTCCATCAGCACAATCAGCGCCGGCATCGTTAAAAAATACAAAACTATGAGGACAGAAAGAAAAAAATGGGAGAAAGGAGGGGGGGAAAAAAGAGTCGCCACCAGAGGGGGGAAAAACAGCTGCGAACCAGTTACGAAATTTCGTCACGTAGCTCACGAGAAAATAAATAAATAAAAAGTAAACTCCCAAATAAAATAAAAATCTTAACAATAAACGAAAAAGAGATAGATAGTGGATAGGAAATAAGACAGGTATCTTTCGCAAAATCGAATAATGTGCTTTTTCAAGTACAGCCACTTCTAGCAGTTACTACATGATGATAAAAAACGCAGTGTTCTTTAATAATAATAATAAAACAAAATAAAGTTCTTTGATGATGGAGATAACGGTATTAAGGAAAAGAACGATAAGTAATGCTATACTCCTTAACCCCCCCAACAAGTATATGATTGTTAGATTTTCAACTCACGTATCCGTTTTAAAGGTGGCACGACGGGATACGGACTTCAAACCGCAGCCGTGGATTTCGGTTGACTGAAAACAAAGCGTTGCCATCTTACAGGGGCGTAATTTCAAATGTCGGATTTGATAGCGCACGTTAGGCCTTTGACAGAGGATATTAATTAGAATAAATTGCCCGTTTCTAATGTGGGTGGCTGAATGAGCTGGAAAGAAATAAAGGCTATTTTTAAAGATTCGAAGTGTAGGCCGAACTTGACTGAGAAATCTTTGTTGGTGTCAACAGAGGATACAACAGAATTTACATTTTTATTGGATATGTAATTCCATTTTCACAAATCTACATATTTTTTTACTTGTTAATATAAAGGGTTACTGCAATAAATTTTATTCTTTTATTTTTACTTGATGGAGTATCTGTCAAATGAAGCGTTGGCGGATTATAGATTTCAATGTTACTTTTTACTTGCACCAACTTAATTTCATACACGAGCATTTAAATGTAAAGTAACGAATTTTTATTTTAACAGCCAACCTTTTTGTGGTTTTATGTGAACTTTTCTTTCTCCGTCTAAAAGCAGTTTAATTGCGTGGAATACAAATTATCAATTGCGAATTCTGATGAGAGTCCTTGTTGGAGATCAAAGGTATCACTGAACCAAGATCAACTGATTACTACTGCTGATAAATTACACGTTTCATTGAATTAATCACTGAAACGTATAATCATTACCATTCAATTGCTGTTACTGTAAATGCGAGTCTTCCGTGTTCTTCAAGAGACGTGCTTTTTATTTTGCATGATCAACTCATTGTAACAGTGTTCAAATCTACTTGTATAAAGTAGTTTACATAAAAAAAAAAGAGAGAGAGTTCTATTTGCTGTCTTATTTGTGTATTTTACGCAATATACCTGACTGATAGAAAACACAAATTCAAATTAAGCAAAAGTAGTCCCTTCCTTCAAATATTTCAACGTCAATTTACTTTCTCGTATATTTTATTTACTTTTAAACATTTCTTAAGTCTGTTTTTCTAACCGATACAGAAAAGAAAACTTTAAATTATTTAAAAACAGTCTTTTTAAAGTAATGCGATGGAATAATTTTAAAAATATTTCTTTTCCCTAATTTTAATTGCATTCACATGTGTTTGCACATGTAAATACGAGGTCTTTGTGTTTGGCCAGAGCACATTTATTGATAATGCTGGAAGAGAAGATTTGTTCTACCTAAAAATAACCAGCAAGATAAGGTTCTGCATTCTGCCTACGATTTTCTGTGGCACCACTGAACCACTGCAATAAATAACGCATCTGCGTAACAGAACGTCTAAAATAATTGAATTCACCAATTTCGTTCACACTATATATCATGAGAATCGACAACTCCCTTTATCCCCAAAGTACCAAAATCAGTAACAAGATTTTCCAAACGCGTAAAAAAAATGACGGGAGGCTGTCTTTTTTAAACAGCCGCTGATGTTAAAGGCGTAGGACTACTTACTCGTGCTGACTCTTTTCGATTTTCATTTTTTTTGTAACTTCTGTTGTTACCCTTTATCTCTAAAATAAGACAGTGGTGTGTTTTTAAGTCAGTGGACCGAGATATAGAGGACCGCGTCACAATTCATGCGTATTTTGCCCAACTTGCGTCGCTGAACTAATCGATTTTAATTTTTTTGTAACTTGTTGTTACCTTTATCTCTAAAATGAAGACATTAGTTTGTAGATGAGTGACTGAGATATGAGACCGCGCTCACCAATTCATGCGTATTTTTTTTTTTGCCTAACTTTGCGACTTTAGTCGCTGAACTACCTGATTTTAATTTTTTTTTTGTAACTCTGTGTTACCCCATCTCTAAAACTAAGATATTAATTGTGTTTTCAACATATGTAGTGACGTGATGTAGAGGACCGCGTCACCAATTATGGTTCTTTTGTCTTTAACTTTGTGCGACTTGTAGTCGCTGGAACTCATCTGATTTTTAATTTTTTTTTTTTGTAACTTCTGTTGTTACCCTTTATCTCTAAAATAAGACATTAATTGTGTTTTCAACATATGTAGTGACCGAGATGTAGAGGACCGCGTCACCAATTCATGCGTATTTTTGCCCAACTTTGCGACTTTGTTTTGCTGAACTACAATTCCGATTTTTAATTTATTTTTGTAACTTCTGTTGTTACCCTTTATCTCCAAAATAAGACATTACTTATGTTTTTAGCATATGTAGTTACCGATATACAGGGTGGTCATTAATTATTGTCGGGATTTCCGTACCTCATAACTTTCGAATAAAAAATATTACGCAAAAACCGATTACGTATTCGTAAATTACAGCTCATAGAATTTCATTAATGATATTAAAAAGATTAATGAATTTACACATGGCTGCCCTTCTTGGCTCGTAACACATCGAGACGAAATTCGATTTCCCTCCAAGTGTTCTCCAGCATTTGTGGGGTAACATTTTGGATCGCAGTAACAATTCTGCGCTTCAGTTCATCAAGGGAGGGCACAGGGGTCTTGTACACAATGTTCTTGACAAACCCCCAAACCAAATTTAGTTTCGAAAAACCACAATACACACATCGCTTTTTCTTGCACGGTCGCCATTTTTATTTATGACGTCATAATTACCCAGACTGCAAATGCGCTAAGATCGCATTGATGCCACGTAAAATTCTTCGAGTTGTAATTTACGAATACGTAATCGGTTTTTGCGTAATATTTTTTATTTGGAAGTTATGAGGTACGGAAACCCCGACAATAATTAATGAACACCCTGTATAGAGGATCTCCCATGCAACGATTTTTGTGGCGTTTTGGTGTGTGAATGAATTTCCTTCCTGAGACCCCAATGGGAGGAATGTAGTGACGTTAAATAAAAAAAAAACCTATTTATTACAAGTTGGTCAGCATACCCATGTGATCAAAGGATTACCAGTCTCAGAGAATACAACGCAAGTTCATTACTCAGTTAATAAACTGTCAAGAAAATAACGGCGACGTAAAAACTTCATCCGTCCTTCACAGTTTACGCCCCACCTCGCATTTCGTCCGGATTATCAGCAAACTTTTGATCGTATTTTTCGTCTCCTTGATTGCCCAAAGAGGATGAGAGAAAGTGGTGACAGACAGACCGATAAAGGGAAGAAGAGCAAGCCCAATAAAATGGCTTATTTTCTTCCCTTTTAAAAGATTGGGGCAAGATAGAAGTTAAATTGGGCATTCAAGTGTGCAACCCAAGTTTAGCATTCACGTCTACAACAGCAGCTGCTGTTTTAGATGCATTTGCATCTCTACAAGAAAATGGGAGCTGTTGTTTGTCGAGAAGATTAGAAATAAGACGTTGGGAATTTTGTTGAAGTTTGCAGCTGGAAGATTATTTATCTTCTAACATCGACCAAATTTATTGTTCACATGACGAGTTAATTTTTTTTTTATCAAGTCGTGTTGCGTAGATTAACGAGATAAGAAGTCAGCTCTCTATCTCGTAGATCTTAAATGAATAACATCAACTGACTGTTCAGTTTAAGCTTCAAAATGAACAATTATACAACTGAATAACTGGTTTTATCTTATTATTAAGATACTAGAATGCATTTCATGTTCATCGGATTTTCCGATTTCTAAACAAGTACAATGAGATAGATTAAGGCAGTTAAGTAACTAGATAATGGCATGGCAGTCTAATGCGAAAAGGCAGTACTGAATATATACGACATCATATTAAATAAATATGCTTTTATAGTATTCACGAGATAAAATGTTACAGTTATCGAGCCATAACTTCTTTAAAGATCATTAGAACGAGGAAAATATAACTAACTCCAGCAGCATCAAAAAGTCATAACGTTTTATCAAACTGAAAACAAATATTAGTTTTGTCGAATAAAACGCGTCGTTAAATAAGCCTTAATCTTACTTTTTTTTCATTTATTAGAATTCTTGAAGCAATTGTTACGCTTCATAACCAGAAAAATTCAATATGCATGAAACTGTTTTATATAAATATTATTTAAATTCGTTATCATTAGAAATAAAATAGGCCAACATCGTAAAAGCTTCTTTTTTTGAAAGAAATCTAATTGAAAATAACCAACGAACATTTTGATACACAAAATAGATGAAAAGTCTGCTGTATTTCTGATAAAATAAACAATTTTTCAGTGCATAAAATAAAACAATTTGGAAATAACATTTTACGTTTCGGATGGAGGAACAATAGTAGAAGTTGAAAGATTTGTTGTTTTGCTTAATAAATACAAATAACAAGTTCAGAAAATTTTCATTTCGGTAGAAAATGTCGCATCAGAAGGCAAAACGAAAAAGGAAACTAAGATATAAATAAACAGATAAAAGAAAATATAATCTAACAAACTCCTACACAGAGAAAAATTTTGGCAACAATGGAAAATTTTTAATTCAATATATTTTCAATCATTTCAACAATATTTTTACATTGTCATAAATGCACGGAAGCAATGAATGCTAATATATAGACAGGTAGTGAAAAAAATTTCAAAGGCATTTTCATAGAAATTTCAACCGTAGAATAGGAAGTCCGTATGACTAACTAACCGGAATTACATCGCTTACATTTAAAAGCCACACAATAACTTGCACATAAGTATCCTGAACTTAAATGCACAAAAAAAAATGCCAATTTGTCTGCAAAAATGAATTCTTATATCAGAGAGATTCCCATTCAATTTCTTAATTCGCATCTCAGCAAAAAATATTGTTGACCTATGTTCTTTCAAGCGAGACGATATTTAAACGGAATTACAGTCGGCGCTCGTTATAACGACCACACATTACAAAGACCATTCCATTATAAAGACCAGTGATAAAATCCCCAATTGTGTTTATCAACCCTATGCAATCTTATGTTATTTTACTTCCGGTATAAAGACCGTCGATGTCGTCTAACCCCAATACAACGTCCGAATTCAGCGGACACTCTTCCCGGTATTTTTCCAAAATTCCTTGATTTTCTACTTTGAAATATATTTTTAATTGATAAAATTTTATTTTTAATATCAATCATAAAAAATAATTTCAGTATTTAGTTGCAATCTCTTTAAAAATAGCCTATTTTTACGGAACTGCTGAGCGTGCATGTGTACATTTTTTTAAAAATTATATCCACTATAGCGACCACTCGTTATAAAGACCTTTTGCTGTAGGACGCAGAGGGTCGTTATAACGAGCGTCGACTGTATTATCTTTATCGTTGCTGCTCGATTCTATGGGGGTTTGAAATTATTTTCACGTTTCCTGTCCTTTAATATTTAAAATCTATTCCAAACATATTTCGCGCACTATAAATCTATTTATTCCAAGCGTATTTTGGTTTAATTCTAACCAATAAGCCCGAACAAATACATTTCTCATTTCCATCAATTTTCCTCCTGGATATCGCTCCAGGCATTATATTAACTCGGAAAAACACACACAATAAGGAAATTCCTGCAGTGCAATCTTCGTAAAACGAGAAGCTACTGGAAACGATTTCCCATCTCCGCTGAAACCGGCACTGGAAAATATAATATAAATACATAACTCAATCTCTCTTTCATACACAAACATCCTTTCCCGAATTACATCAAGAAGCGGGTCGCATTTTTGCCAGCGAAACATAAAATAGAGCCCGGAAGACAGTTGAAAGCAAACATTCATCTCTCTTTTGCACACACATAAACTATCTCACGAGAAAGAGAAATAATATTTTCCCATCAATGATGAGATGGAATCGCTTCTGAACTGAAATGGATTTTGCCCGAACATTTTCTTCCGCGCGAAGGGAATAATGTGGCAGAAACACTGGCGCAGTTCTATTAATCAACTGGGAAAGGTTTTGAAAGGTGTCTTTCAAGTGAAAAACCCTTGAAGGGCACAAAGGGTGGAGGACGAGCACCACACGCAATTTATTTTCTTATCTCTATGATAAGAAAATGGAGTCCTGGGTTGTTTAAGATCCAATCATATATAGGGCAGTTGTAGAATTCATTGAAATAACGGGACTTCACAGGATCATTTACAGTCAGTGGCGAATCCAGGGTGGGGGGGGCTATCGGGCTACAGCCCCCACCCCCCAGAGCCAAGCCAGAATTCTTGCTTTTATTTAACATCATTACAACCTGTTTTTTCTTAATTTATCTCTTTTAAAAAAATAATAAAATCGTTTCAACATTACTTTCTGGCTTGACTGGCTCGAAAATTTTCCTACTTTTGTAGTCATTCCACTTGTAGCTTTAGCATGGTCGAAGACATTTTTTGGCTAGTTATTTCATTGTAATTTTTATTAAATTATCGAAAGTATTGTATTGTTTTTTATGATTCTTATTGTCAGGTGAGTAAAGTCTGTAAAGTTAAAGAGTTTTGGTTTACTTTAGCCTTCAGATTTTACCTTCATCACGAAAATACAAAATTTTTATGACCTCAGCCCCCCCCCAGACCCGAATCCTAGATTCGCTACTGTTTACAGTAGAACGTAGGTAATTCAGAAATCAATAAAACAAAGTTGAAAATTATGGATGTCTCTACTTATTATACTGATACATCTGCGGAGAATCGGGGATGATATTCAGCAATAAAAACACGATTTGTTTAGAAAATCGGGTTTTCCCCGAAAGTTATTATAGTATATAATATGCGATTTTTATCTAGTTTGACGATTTACTTTAATGGTTCGTTGTTTCCTTTTAAATATTATACTTTTGGTTCCTCTATTATAATTTTTCTTCGCTTTTAATGTTTGTAGTAAAAATAGTTATGTTAAACCATACTGATATAACTATAATTACTAATATAATAGCCCAGATCTGTCTCTCGGTAACGCTCTGACGTCACCAACAATAAAACTCGCGCCATAGCACTGCGAGACGGTAAACAGCATTATTTCATTGTTAGAGCACCTAAATTTCAGTCATTTTAAATTCAAAAAAGTAATTGACGTTCTAATTTCAAATTTAATAGCTCTAAAATAGTGAAATAAAATTTGCTATCGATTGATATCAAATTTATCTCGCTATGATCAATAGTTCCCGAGAAATTTTAAATTATATTAATCCTGTATTTCAAATTAATTTCCGTTTTTTAATAGAAAGTAGTAAATTACGTCACTGGTATATCATGCGCGTGATATAGTTTGCACGCCACGATGCGTCAGACTATTTATTGCCATCGTGATGATATAATTTGATAATATTTTTTGGCAACGTTTGACAAGCAGAGAATGTTTGCTTTGTTTTGATTAGAATTTCGAAAAAGAATTCCTTTGAAATTTTAACTTACGTTTGACAAGCTGAGAATTTCATGGTTATTGAATTATAATAAAATTGTTAAACAACGAAAAATACTTCACACGGAATGTTATTTACCAAGAGGTTTTTTGAATAAAGAAGTATATAAATAATATGTAAACAAAAAAATTTTTCCTGTCATAAAGCATGTTTTTTTTATTTGATTTCAATCAATGTTAAACATTTCTCTTGCATATATATCTATTTAAACACGTCAAATTTGACGGGAAATCTCTTGAATGAAGAGGCAATTTGCACCCGTCATACAATGACGGGTGATTTTCTAATGAATTTAGTATAACATACACACAGTGTAAAATTTTGATTTTCAAACTTTAAAATAATTTGAACATGTTCAAATTCTTATTGATCCAGCTTTTAAAAAATATTCAAGCATTTATTACCTTTCACGAAATACATATGTATAGCGACTTTACAATGGATCACCTGTTTGATGTGCTCACGTTTCACGTATGCAATTTAAAACAAGGAATCGTTGTGTATTCTTTTTATCTGCATGCTGCTTCATCTTTTACTTGTTTTTCCCGAGGTTTCCTCAAAACTACACATGAAACGAAAGCAATTTTAAAAATGAAAGGTTTTTATTTACAAATATGGTGGGAAGAGAAAGAAAGAGACCATCGTATCTATTTTTAATTATTATTTTTTCCTTTCTAAAAAACACAAATAAAAGGAGAGATAAAATAAAGAGCATGTTAGAAATTGAAATATATTTCAGTCTTGATGTTTACTGTTATCTCTAGATTGCTACTAATAAAAGGCAAAAAATCAATTATTGAAATATATTTCAGTCTTGACGTTTACTGTTATCTCTAGATTGCTACTACTTAAAAGGCATAAAATCAATTATTCATTATTGAAATATATTTCAGTCTTGATGTTTACTGTTATCTCTAGATTGCTACTACTTAAAAGGCATAAAATCAATTATTCATTATTGAAATATATTTCAGTCTCGATGTTGACTGTTATCTCTAGATTGCTACTACTTAAAAGGCATAAAATCAATTATTTCTTTGGAAACGATTATTTTCCGTCCTCAAAACTGTATAAGGAGGTTGAAGATTAAAGCTGGTTATAAATTTTGGAAGCATGATCCGCGTTTGCATTTTACTTTATATAACCGAAAATGAAGTATATATTTCGAAAGGCAGTGAAGGTGGGAGATCATCATCAACCGCAATTTATTTATCACTTCCAAAAAAAGAAAGAAAATGCTGGGATACTCACGGAATTGAAGCGACAGCTTCCTTAATTTTAAGATTGGCGAAATATATTTACATAGGGCGGTCCTACTTTCCATTTTAAGGCTGATAACTTTTGAGTTACGCGGGGACAGTCAGCGTGCATCAGAAAAGATAGAGCGAATGAAAAAGCGTGTAAAAGTAGTTTTAGGGTAATCCCGGAGATGGGGACCGAAGAGACGGCAAATCTGCATGAAGTTTGGTGTCCATTTTATTTATGCAATCTTAACGCGAATTTTTCCGCTGCCGTCAAAAGAATGCCATGAATAATTCATGCAGCTATAATGCCGGAGACGTTTGATTTTCTTCCAACATCAACCTAACAACTCGGTAAAAACCGAATGCCTGCCTGTCCACGTTGACTGGAATAACCAATGATCGCGCAAGGTCCGACTGACTGCCACTCTGTTTTGATTATTTTTCAATTTTAATCTCGCCAAATAAAGCCTTAAAGGTGGAGAATTTCAGAAGCAAAGTCTAGTATTTATGATGTGAAGTCTGTAATGCTATTAACTGGTACGAGAAAAATAACGGTAAGGAATTTAAATTGCTTTCTTATACCAAACGCGTTTCACACGCGGTTTTTTTCTGGATGTACTACTGGGTCGCGACAACTAAACATTCAATTCGCAGGAAAAAACCTTCGAAGTGTTTTTAAAAGGGGTATAATTGACTCGCAATTCTTTGCTAACTACGTTTATTTAAGCTGCTAACCTGCATTATTTGTACTGTTTCCGCAGTTCAAGGTTTATTTGAAAATTTTTAATGATATCTGTTCTGAAATTGAATGGTTTGGTTAGACGCAAGTTGAGAAATTTTTCATCAGAAGTGCGATATAAATCGTATCATAACAGAATAAAAATTTAGAATTCTAATAAATTAAACACAGTAGTAATTTAATTAAATAAAGCCCAAGAACGCCACTACGACTGAATATTAGTTAATCAACATAAAGCACTAAGATAATCAAATATGTTAAATTAGTAAATAAAGCAAATTTAAAAATAAATTTAAACATAAATTACAAAATTCAAGCCTCTTTCAAATAAATTGGGAAATTTTTCTGTATCTATTTCGAATTTAGTCTATAGCCCTTGAAAAAGTGGACTAGAATGGATTCCTTGTCTGTTTAATTCGATTCTATCAGAGTTTATTTCGTGGTTTTTACTTTCTTTGTATTATCATTAATTAACATAACGTTTCTTCAGTAAGAATATAAAATATTCTTTTAAAAGAATCGCTAGTTAATTTAAAACGTTCATTTCTTCAACAATAAAATTTTTTTT